>JAEANM010006437.1:2228-18598 GCA_017656035.1 Myanophis thanlyinensis | reverse complement strand
GGACTTGAGGCGGTGTACAGCCTATTAAAAACACAGATATATAACAATTTAAAACCAAATTAAAATTTAAATAAGTGCAGTGGCTGATCAATTAAATTAAAACCAATTCAAATAAAAACAGTTAAAAAATTTTTTAAACAATTAAAAATATAAAATTTAAAAACTAATTTAAAACAATTTAAAACCCCCATTGAGTACTAGGCCAGACCGGCCTGTTGAAAGAAGTAGGTTTTAATGCATGCCGGAAGGTCCGCAGGTCCGTGATAGTCTGGATCTCCGGGGGCAATTTGTTCCAGAGGGAGGGTGCACCCACAGAGAAGGCTCAACCTTTGGGGCTGCCAGAGGACAACATCCAGGCAATGGGACCCCAACCTTCCCATCCAGCTTCTGACAAGCAAAGACAAGGGGGGGAGCCAAGCTTTGCTTAACAATCACGTGAGTCACTTCACTGCAATGATTCGTTTAACAACCGTGGCAGAAAAGGGTTGTATAATTGAGCATGACTCATTAAACAGCCCCCCCCCCTTGCTTAAGAACAGACATTCTGGCCCCAATTGTGTCCATAAGTTGAGGACTAGGTGTGTCCCACTCTCTCCCCCACCCCTTTAGAAATAAGCATTGGGTTAAAGCACAGGGGGCACATCTGCTTCCTGAAAACCACCCTGCTGGAAAAATGCCCCTCTCTCCCTTCCTCTCTTTTGGCACACACAGACCGACAAAGTTGTGTTTGTGAGTTGGTGTCAGAAACTGGGTGCAGGAATCAAGAAGGAAAAGACAATTGCAGAGTCATGACATGTACCTAAAGATGCTATGATCCTAGAATTGGGGTTGGATGGGACCTTAGAGGTCTTCTAGTCCAACCCCCTGCTCACAGCAGGAGTCCTTAAGCCACCCCAGGCAAATCAGTGTCCGCTCGACATGCCAGGAGGCCCAGAGGCAGACCGAAGAACCGCACCACACAAGTTTCCTTTAAAGTAAAAATTTCATATTTTATTTTCCTTTATTTGTCCTTTCAACCGGACCCCACCTCGTGGTGGGACCCTCCTGGTGGATCCTATCATCCTATCCGCTTCCCCCTCTTAGGAATGTGAGCTGCTTCGGCCTTGTGACTCCCACGGGACTAGCTATGGGCAGGAGCCGAGCGAGCGGGAAGAAGGCGAGACGCACGCACGGAAAGCAGCAAGCCGGGCTTTGCATAGAGAGAGGGGGGGAGGGGGGGCAGGAGCGGAGTTAGCCGGGGCTCCTAATTCTGCCAGGGAAAAGAAGGGAAAGCAGCAGAGGCGGAAAAAAGGGGTGAAGGAAAAAAGCACATTTCCAGCTTGGAGTGGTGGGCGGGGAGCGAGTTCTCTCCCGGGCTTCAGTCTTCTCCGCCGCAGAGATTCAGGAGCGCCCGCTGGTAATCTCCCTTTGTGTCTTGCTGCAGAGAAGCCCAAAAGAGAAAACAGCAAGTTCAGAATCCGAATTGAGACTAGAAGGGACCTTGGGAGATCTTCTAGTCCAGCCCCTCGGCCATTTCATTAAACCTCTGAACGAGGCAAAAACAACAGTACCAGCGACCCTCGACTTACGAAAGTTCCTCTAGCGACTGAAGTTACAAAAAAGCGACTTGTGGCCATTGTTTACACTTATGACCGTTGCAGCATCAGCCACTTTCATGGGGTTGAAATTCAGTTGCTTGGCGACTGATTCATATTTACGACAGTTGCAGGGTCATGTGAAGTCCATGGGGGAAGCCTGGTTCACTTAACAACTGTGTTACTAACTTCACAATTGCAAAGCTTTGCTTAACAAACAGGGCAATGAATGTCGTAAAATGGGACAAAGTTCTCACTTAGCAACATAAATTTTGGGCTCGATTGTAGTCGTAAGTTTAGGACTACCTGTACACAAGATTTGGCTCAATCCCACCCCCCACTCGCCGCCCTTGATCACAGCACATGAGACGTATTGGGGGGTTCCTATCCCCATTTGGGGGTGCAGGGCCTGGGAGAAATCTCCCCCTACTCGATGGGGATGTGAGTCTCTTGAAGGGGTTTTAATTCGAGAGGCCCAGGCCCAAGCCGGCTCCGTCCTCTTGTCCACCCACCTGGATAAAATAGTAGAGGGATTTTCCGTATTTCCTCTTGAATTCACTCTTCACTTTCAACATGTCAACTTCAGATCGAGAAACCATGATTCGGATTAAGACCTTGTCCCGGGTGCCTTTGCCCTGAAAATGAAAACACCTCATGCTGAAACTGAACGTCTGGGGAATCTTTAAAAGCATTTTTTTCCCTCCGCCTTCTGACCAGCGAAAGGAAAATTTAGAATTCCTTGACAGAAAGACGGGGAAAGCAGCTTGGGGAACATTTGCAGAAGCAGAAGAATTAATGGGTTGAATGTCTTTCCCATTTCTGCATCCATGTGGACTCTGGAAATTATTTGATGATAGAGCAATTCCGTATCGGGGAAGTAATATCCAATTCTAACATCGGTATAGTTTAGAAGCAGTGGCTTCTGTCCTGTCGCCCTTTTAAGTGACAAATCAGTCAATTAAACTCAATGAAGTCGGCGTCTACCTCCAAGGTTGATATTTACACTGTATAAACTCTTCAGTTGCATCTCTAACATGCATCTCCAGCACAGTGTCGCTCTGCAGGGATGTGGGCCGTTTAGGGTCCAAAAGATATACATAAGTATACAGCTAAGTTTCAATTCCACCATCGGGCCACCATTTTGACTTTTTTGACCTTCCCTGCCCTCCTGCTCTTGAGCCAGGCTGCTTCTCCAAGGGCCTTACCTTCATGGAGTCATAGAGCCGATCAGCAAAGTAGAGCTGCTTGTTTTGAATGCACTGGACTGTGGGAGGAATGAGACCCAGATTGAAGGTGAGACGTATGGCAGACAAAAAGAAGGAAAAAAAACCATAGAAACCCTGTTGTAAATGTGCAACGCTCAGAGAAAATTTACACAGGACCAAAATCTCAAAACCCACCTTCTAAAATTGAAGAAATCAAAATTAGGGCCCTGTTAATTCTGTCTTAGCTATCGATTTCTCTTCCGTTAAAACAAATCAATTGGAATTTTGTGATGTCCATGACAAATAATGCCCGGGCCCAATCAATGCCATTTTTTTAAGAAAGAAAATAATCTTTTGTCACTTGCATTCCATTGGACACTCGTGTCAGACACGGGTTTTGAAATTATTGTGGGGTGGGGTTTTTTTTGCAGAAATGCAGCCATCTGGTGTTAATTAGAAATGCAACTTCTTCGAGAGCTTGCATAATGCAAAAAAAATCCATCCAAGGACATGCCTCAAATCCAGCTGGAGATTATTTTCTGTTCTCTCCGACATCGTGCAGTCTAAAAAGTGTCACAGATCCGTTTCTTGGAGAGCTTGAAAGCCTTATCATCACCGAACTAATTTTTCAGAGCCAGGACGATCTCTTAAGTGCCATGATCATCTGACATCACTACATCTGCTTTAAAAAAAAAGATCCAGGAATTGTCTTCACCCCAATTTCCCCTCCATCAGGCCAACGTTGGCTTCCAGCACATGAGTCCTCTGCTTTGGAGACAGCCCACCCGGGAGGTCCATGACCGTGTGAAGATGGCCGGCTGTCCCGTCTTCCTCCGTTTCCTTACCAAGATTGATGAAAGCGTTCTCAAGGTCCCCTTTCACCTCCTTCTTGATGCTCTCCAACATATCGTAAGGACTGTAGCACTTGTACCTTTCAAACACTAGCAAGGGAAGGGAAAGGAAAACAAAACAATTGTCTGGGTGAAGACAAAGTTCAAGAAGAAGGTGGGCATCTAATGGTAGGTTAGATCTATCACGACACCGCCAAGTCTCAGGGAGAAGGACTCCAAGTTGGACTTAACACTTCTGGTCCTCCTGATAAGTCTCCTTCAGGGTGGGAAATGATAGTAGGAAACAACTCCATGAGTAACAGAGAATTACCATTTCATCTTGACTTGGTAGTCTGCTTATCAAAGAAGTTGGTTGCTCTTAATGAGCTTCTTAGTGGTCTACTCTCCATGGTCAAGAAAGTTCTGGAAAGTGAAGCTGCTACACAGAACATCCACTTCTTTCCTAGTCTTATATATTGGCTGTCTGCAGAGAAATCTGCCGTGACTGCCTCCTGGTCCTTTTGAGCTGAAGAAGCTTGGACCTTCTTCTGAAAGCTGATCCACTAGGCCAGAGGTGTCCAATCTTGGCAATTTTAAGACCTGTGGACTTCAACTCCCAGAAGCCCCGTGGAGCTGGTCCTGGGCAGTGACTTGCTTCAACTGCACCCCCAAGCTGTCCGAAGAGGATTCATTTTACCTTTCTGGAGATGGGGCACGCTCCTCTCGGTCATAATGTTGATCCACTTGGGAACGTCGGTGCCCTTCCGCTTCACTCCGGCATCGTAGAGGTCCTGGGGAGGACAGGGACATGTCTGGGGTCATCTCCCGTCCACAGCTGGAACGGTGCCCCTCAACCCAAGCCCCCTAGAAGCTCAGCCAGCAATTCTGCAGACTCTGCCATCATCTCTTGCCGAGGCGGCAGGAGAAACAAGCCCAGCTACAAAGGGAAACCTGCATGGCCAGATGAAACCATAGATGGAGAAGCAGAATGGAAGAGGCAGGTCATCTTATGTCCCATTTGTGGGAGGGGGGTTGCTTCAATCGCTTGTGTGAGAGCGGCAGCTATACATGCTAGAAATAAGTACATTGTTTTCAGTTATGCGCCACAGAAGGAAGCATTTACCCGAGCGTCTTGGTCAATGAGCTCAAAGTCCACTACAGAGCAGTCTTCATTTCTCCTGCCCTGGAAACAGAGAACAGAAACACAAAGTAAGTGCCTATTATCCATCACAGAGTCCCAGGTAGCGAAGGCCCATCAAGGGCATCTAGTCCAGCCCCCAACATTTGCACGCCCGCAGGAATCCCGTCGCTGCAGCACCACCCTCAGATTCTGAGATCCAAATCAAGTCAATTTGGGGGTCGTAACCTTTTTGGGATCATAGCTGAGCCTATCATTGTGAGCGTAGCTGGCTGGGGAATTCTGGGAGTTGAAGTCCACGGGTCACAAAGTGACCAAGGTTGAGAAACACTGGTTTTCAAGGAGACTCCTACCTTGGCCAGTGCAACCATCAGTTTACGGAAATCCCCAGAAGTGTCAGAGATGATGTCTTTTTCCAGTTCAGTTTTGTACACTAAAAACAAAGCAGAATGGAGGTTAAAGATGAGAAAAACACCCCTGGGTTTAATCTGACAAACACTGAATGTTGGTCACATCTGACTGCAGTCCAAATGCAAGAATAAGATGGTTTGATGCCCTATAAAGCAGCCACTGTAAGAGGAATCTCCCAAGTTCCTGACTATAGGTAGTCCTAGAATTGGGAATGGCCACTCAGATGTTAAGTTGCTATGTGAAACAAAGATTGCTTAAGAGCTAACTGAAGTTTTCATTTTGTTTTGAGACCTGCCAAGATCATAAACAGTGACTAAACAAGGTGGTTACTAAACAAGGAGTACCTGTAATTAAATTCCACCTGGAGGACGCTGAAAATTTGGTGATGCTAAGAAAACTTTGTGGGGGGGTTTTCTACAAATTCCGAACTGTATAGAATAGAAAATATTATTTCTTGTTTTCAAGCCCACTGCAGATATTTTGGGTAGGGACTTTATTGAAAACCATATTTTCTATTCCTTCAGTCCTGATGACCTGTTTAACTTTTATATCCAGGGAAATTTGCTAAGTTCTCCACTCCCCAGATGCAAGTGGCTTATTCAATATATATAAATGAATAAGTAAAAAATTCAACGCCTGGACGTTGCACGCAGAAAAGAACAGAAGTGTCATCTCAGCAATTCTTTGCAAGGTGCCTCTTTTCCTTCAGTAAGAAATAATCGTTGCTGTCCATCCTTTACAAAAGGCTACTGAGAGGAGAGATTCGGCTCCCCCTCCCTCTCTTCCCATGAGCATCCTGGCCAACTTACTTTCCTTGTAAACTTTGTTGATGACAGCCAGTTCCTGGTTTGTCCGTGAGCAGATGATCTCAATGAGAGTGTCTTCGTCGGTTCCCAGACCCTGGAATGCAAGAGAGAGAAAACCACGGCCATCTCGGTTAGGTGGATCCCGGTCTGACTCACATCACTGGCAAAACCTTTGGGAAAGTCTTAGTCAGGGCCAGGCAGTGGCCTTTCTTGGACTGAGCTCCAACTCAACTCTCCCATCTCCTGGGAATCATGGGGAGAACTCCAGCTTAAGACTTAGAAAGCGGCTGCCCGGTTGGAAGGACTTATGAGTCACAGGAGGCTAGTTTTTGTGGCTCATGACCGCATCCTAACTTGACTTTAGTTTTGTTTTGTTTTTTCTTTCTCTTCCTAGTGTTTTTCTTACAATTGCAGGGTTTGCTTTCTTTGGCTCAACCCGGAGCAGATCCACTGCTTGCAACAGGAATTAGCAGGTCCTGCAATCCTAACCCACTTTCATTCACAGCACCAACATAAGGTTAAATGCTTACTCGATTTCCCAACACTTGTTAATCTCTTTTCATTCTGTCCCCTCACCCTTTCTGTTATTTATTTATTTTTTTCCTGTGTTCTTAATCACTGAGAGAAAAAGAAGTCCTCGCTCCTTCCTCCAAGCTGGAAGGCGAAGCGATGGTCAGTTCAGGTTGCAATGCAGTTTGTGGACAGTAGAGGAAAGTGTTGGATAAAGAAAATGCCAGCACTGTACCTGGCACCTGGTACCCTTGCTCTTTCTTCGTCTATTTGTTTAATTTTCTTTATTTTCTATTGCACCGGGTGCAATTCCCAGGGCCCAAGAGAGATTCTGGAGGCCCAAACTCGGTCAACCCCTTCCTGAACATCCAAACCTCTTTCCTGAACCTGCCAATGGGTGGTATTCCAATGCCCATAACTCCCAAATGTCCCCCGTCTGTGTGGCTGAGGTGGATGGGGCCTTCAGACAGGCATCTTTGTGGGCAGAGCAGGGTGAATGAGATTTGGGAGAGGAGGAACAATTCCACCTTGGGAGCAGAAGACATCTCGATCTTGACTGGGGTTGATGTGATGAATGAATGGGGGGGGAGGAAAGGGGGCTCCCACCCATCCCCCCAGCACCAGGATTTCACTGACCTTCATGGCTGCCTTCAGCTCAGAGGCGTCATACTGTGCCGGCGTCTTCAAGAGGCCCAAGATGACCGTTTCCAGGTGGCCGGAGAGGGCAGATTTCAAAGCAGCAGACAGTTCCTACAGCAGAGGCGAAGATCAAGCACTTAGGATACTTTCTGAATTAGCAAACATCTGCTCTCTCCAAGCCACTCGGTTCCCACAAGCCATAAATTGTGGTTTACAAATCGGAGATGCCAAGTTTTCCGTACAAACTATCTCAAAACTCAGACATACCACGCTCAGCCAGGTTTAGCAACCTGGTTCAAATAAGCCCCAATTGATTATGCAATGCAATGGCTTGGTGCTAAGTTCCCACCTGGCCCCAGAGAATTCTGGGTCCCAGCCTGCGTACCTTCTTTGTTCTCCGCTGGTAAGCAAAAGCGATGTCCTGCCGTTGCTCGTTGCTGCGGTTTGTCAAAAGGTTGACAATGGTCACTTCATCCACCCCTGGAGAGAGAGAGATAAGACCACCCTTCAGCTCAAGGCAAACTTCTCCTCCATTCTGTCTGTCCGTCTGTCTCTCTTTCTATAGCAAAGTTGGCTGGGGAGTTCTGGGAGTTGAAGTCCAAACATCTTAAAGTCGCCAAGGTTGAGAAACACTGGTCTACAACATTACTTTTTAACCTTGGCCACTTTAAAGTTGTGGACTTCAGCTCCCAGGATTTAACTTTTAGATGGGTGGACTTTGACTCCCAGAATCCCACTGTCAACTGAAGGCAGTTCCCATAGCTGGCTGGGGAATTCTGGGAGTTGAAGTCCACCCATCTCCAAGCGGCCAAGGTTTGGACCCAAATGCACCTACCTTTGGCCTTGATGGCGGTTTCCAGGGTGAGAGCATCGCGGTCGGCATCAAAGTTTCCATAAGCTTTGACAGTGGCATAAGCGCTGGGGGGCAGGGAGTGCTGTGGGGGGGGGTGGAATAGAGAAAAGGCAACCGTCAATGGAAAGACCTGCTGAGCCACTCGTGTCTCATGGGGGGAGACAGACAAAGGCCATTCACACAGGCAGGGCTCCCTCCGGGGAAAGGAAAGCCTTGAGCAAGGCCTTGGCCAAGCTGGCGCCCTCCTGAAGGGCTGGCATCAATCCATCTGCAGCTCCCCAGTTTGGGTGAGGCTGGCATTCTGCAGGATTTGGCCCCATGGATTGGAGGCTCCTTCACTTATGAGTTCCTTCAATCAGGCATTTGCAAACACCAGGCTGCCAAAGATGGCTGGGGACAAAACAGGATGGTGGGGGCCACAAAACAGGGGGAGTCAAGGACCCCTGCATGAGGCCCCCACTCCAAGGGGCTTCACTGAGGCTTGGAAAGGAAGAGGGGTGTCTCTAAACACCACCACCACCCCGATCAACAGAGGGAAGATGTGGGTTGGAGCTGATCAAGTAATCAGGCATTGTCCATCCTGCGACATTTGCAGGAAAGACATTCAGAGAGATTCCCCCCCCCCCATGGGTCCCCTAATTCAGGAGGGCTGCAGTTTTCACTCACTCACTCCCCCCCCCCCCCCTTCTCTTCCCCACGTTCTGTATTCAAGTTCCTGACACTGCGACTCATTAACAGACCTCTGGGCTAATGGTCTCCTGCAATTAAAAGAGTTCAGCTCTTGTTTGCGCCTGACATGGTGGGCTGAATTACAGCCCCCTCTTAAGCCCAACAGCAAGGACAGCCCTGCCTAGTGCTGATGGGATCTGTAGTCCCACTTCCCTGATTGGGGCAGATGACTGTTCATGCAGCAGCAAGCGCCTCTCGCTTCCCCAAAGAGCTCAAAAGCAGAAGTGACTTTGGTCATAAATATTTCAGGCTGCCAAAGGCCACCTCCCGGGAGGGGGGGAGGGGGCAGATCTCCGAACTAAGGGGGTCTTTGAGGGTGGGGCGCCCTCTTGCAGGGCTGCAAAGCAGGTTCTACCAGGGTGGCTTTGTAGAAGAAGAAAAAGTTTGCTTTCCTTTGGAAATCCACCCTGCAAGAGGGAAGGGGGGGGAAAGGTGTGTTTTCAAAGAACTTGACCCCCCCCGCCACCTTCCCTCTCCCCAGGCAGGAGCTGGCATGAAGCCAGGCCAGGCTTGGCACCACCGGCAATTTCCCAGAAGCAGCCACTGATTCATGAAGCCAAAACCAACAAGGAGTGGAAAAGTTAAATGCACCGAATTCAAGCTGTCTGTTCCCCAAACAAAGGACATTCTTTGGCCGCTGAACAGCAGGCGGTGGAGAGAGCTCGGGACGGGGGAAGGAAATAACTCTCCTGACCATCCCAGGAGAGCCTCTTTGCAGAGAACCTGCTGAGCCTGTTGGTCAGAGGAGCCCATCCTGGGCTGTCTCAAGGCAGGGGAGGGACGGCATAGAGTCGACACACAAAGGGCAGCGTTGCAGCCACTCGATGGGCAAAGACTGTCAATTGCCCTCCATGGGCCTTTCAAGGAGAATAGTTGTAGCTTGGGGTTGAGCTGAAGGCTCCTTGATGATTTCAGATTCAGATTTCAGATTCTATTTATCACATACATAATCATACATGGTTCAATATGTAGTGAAACGTTTTGTGTAACCGCGATGCTCAGATGCTCTCTGAGCTGGGTTGTTTTCTTGCAGACGTTTTATTACCCAACTAGGTAACATCATCAGTCCTATAAAGGAGTGGGGTGCTGACTTTTCGAGACTGCCCTATCTACGTTTCCTGGGGAAAGCCTCTTGGGGTGGGAAAACCCTCTTGGGGTTAGGGTGAATTCAGACAGAAAAATGGGCATCACCAACGGATTCATAGCACGTGGGAATGCTTAAGGAGGGGACTCGTGTTTTGAACCCACCCCTCTACGATACTTACATCTCCCTCCAGGGTGAGCTTGCTTAGGATTTCGTGGACTGTTGACATCTTGACAAGAAGCTGGAGGAAAGAACAGAAAAAATAAGATGTCATAAAAATCCATCTCGGCTTCTAGAGCAGGGTTTCCTCAACCTTGGCGACTTTAAGATGTTTGGACTTCAATTCCCAGAATTCCCCAGCCAGCTTTGCTTCTGGGAGTTGAAGTCCATACATCTTAAAGTCGCCAAGGTTGAGAAATCCTGTTCCACAGGCACTGAGACTTACAAGTCTGGCCTAAAAAGCCTTTCGGGGCCTCTGATTCTGACTTGACCGCATGGCCTTGTCAATGAATGGCCGTCCTTTTTCACCATCATTTCACTTCTGGATCTCCCAAAGTTTCCAGACAATGCTTGACATGTTTCCAGCAAATACAGCAAGGAAAATCATAAACTTTCAGACTCTTGTTTTCCCTGGTCAATCCGTAACCTAGAATTTCAAATTGCAGATTCGAAAAAGTGATTAAAATGAATTAGCCCCAGTTTTGGCTTTCCATTACGTGTATCAGATACATGGTTAGGGAAAACCTTACTGTAATTCTGTGGAGTAGTTGTTTATCTTAGCAGCCCCAGAGATATCATATAGGAAATGAAGCTGAAAGTACTTTGCAATTCAGGAAACATGGCATTTCCCACCAGGAGATATTCTGCAACCATAAGGGATTTGCTCCCCAAAGGGAATTTGCTTGTCTTGGGGCAAGATGTTTAAGTTCAATTGCCAAGGTGGTAATACAATTAAGCACCATAAAGGTGGGCACCATTTAATTAAGGAAGCCAGCTTTTAAAAGCGTCTTGGCCTCTTGCAAGCTGCACAAGAGCTCCGCTGTACAACGTTGGAAAGATTGAGGAACTCGAAGCCAGCAACGTGCAATTAATAAGCCAGCTATTAAGGGCGAGGCACGGATGGGGAAACCAAGGTTTGCCAAGAATTTTTCGGCCCCGCCAAATTCATTTGTTCTGAAGGCTTCAAGGAAAAAAAAAAAGAAACGTACAAGAAAAGAAGGATGGAGGGAAGGAAGGAAAGCATTTTATTTGAACACAGCAAAAGAATACACATTCTTTAGCAAAGATTGGGAAGAATTTTGAGATTCAAAAGGGGAAAAAAATGGAGAGAAAATGGAAGTGAAACGTTGCAGGGCAGAGCAGGGCGGGGGCCTCCATCCAGCAAAGCTGAGGAAGGTTTTCCATCCTGCAGAGCCCAGATTCCATTGTGGAGCAGGAGGAGGGGGGCTGCACGCCCCTCCCACCCCTGGCCAAGCTTCAGAAAAAATCTTCCTCTCTGCCTCCCCCCCCCCCAAACTCCTATCAGAGGGTTTACAAGCATCCTGTCTCTTCCAGGCTGGGCTGGCTGGGCTGGGCGGAGAGGCAGTGGTCCTTGGAGGGTGGGATCCCACCATACCATTCCTCTCCCTCTTCCAAGAAGGGGGCAGTGCCAAATTCCTCAGCTCAGAGAAATCTTCCAGTGCTGCCCCCAAATGCAGCTAAAAATACCCAGACAATTGTTGGCAAATTTTCCTTTTCAAATCCACCCAGGGCAAAGCAAGGGGCCAACTTGCAAAATCCAAAAATCTGATATAGAGACCCCTAGAAGGGGCACAACCCACTGCCCTGATTGAAACACCCAGTCATGAAAAGAAAGAAGAACTCCAAAGAGGACACTTGGAGGTCATCTAATCCAATCCCGGCAGCTGGCCATCTTTCCAAAGCTGCAGAACAATCCTAAGGACATGAAGTCTCAGATGTTTAGCCATGGGACTGGCAAGCACATTGCTCACTTCCCCTCAAATGCAGGACTTGGGGAAGTGGGGGGGAATTCCCAATAAAGGGGAAGGTTATGGACGGCAGAAGGGCCTGGGGTGTGAACTGTGGGAAAGAGAGCGAGAGAGATTTGATTATGTGGAGCTGGAGCTGGAAAGAGGACATCTGTGACTCACTTCCTAAGCAGCTTTAAAAAAAATCCTTGTTTCTAGACCCTAGTAAGGCCAAGAGAGTTTGGGAATAGCACAGGTCAGGGTACAACACCTGCAACGATTTGGGCTCCCCATCAATGCCTTCATGTCCTGAGATTTTAGGGATGGGCAACCCATTGGAATTCTGGGAGTTGAAGTCCGCCCATCTTCAAGTGGCCAAGGCTGAGAAATGCTATTTTAGCTCAAAGCGAAGCACTTTCCTTCCTGGGCTCAGCCAATCTCAGGGTACACATGTTGTGCATTGACAATAAAGGTTTGAGCTCATCCCCTCTCTTCTCAAAACCATCTAAGCTCCTAGAACTCAAGAGGAGTCCAGGGGTCTGTTCGGGAGTCCCCATCAAATGGACGTGACTCGATTTGATGATCCAGCCAAGCATCAAAAAGCATTGATTCGTGGTCTTAATGTACAGGGAGCAGCAGCAGCAGCAGCAGCAGCAGCCACGGGGCTCCTCCGGCCTGGAAAAGATTTTGAGAAGGGGGGGGGAGGGGAGAGGAATCCAAGGAACGCCTTTCGGAAACACCCACGCGGGCACACTCACGCGCGCGTGCAACCCGTGCCGAGCGCAGCCCGGAGCTCCGGCCAGCCCGCCGCTGGGAGCCCGGGCGGATCTCGCTGAGCCGCCGCGCCCGCCCCCGCCCCCGCCCCCTCCCCGGGCCCAGGAGGGCCAATCAGAGGGAAGCCAGGGCGAGGACGGGGCGGTGGGAAGAGATGCCTCATCCAAAGGGAATCCTGCAAGGATCACTCCCCTGGAGAGCGATCTTCGATCAGGGAGAAAAGATCGCCAGGGTTCAGCTAGGAGCCTTACAGGTGACGATTGCTGTGACACGTTGCGGCTGCTGTGCTGCTGCAGAATCTGGGCGTTTCCAGCCAAGAGAAGAGGAGTCTAGTCCTCATGGAGGAGCTTTCGAGGCCCCGTTGCTTTCCTTTTCAGATCCAATTGTTCCCATCAAGTGTGGGAAACAAGGAAAAAAATGGTTTTGAATTCACACAGCCAACTTCTGGGCATGTTAAAAGCGCCATTGGATCCAGCAAAAAAAAAGGGCCTATTTTAAACCCAGGTGTCTATGGAGGGTCTCAGTCCTCCTCCAGGTCATGGCTGTCCCAAAGATCCTTTTTCAAAAGGCAACTGGACTTTGTTTCTTTAGAACTGAAGAAGCTTCTTGAATGAGAAGCGAAACTCCTTCAAGGAAAAACAAAGTCCAGTTGCCATTTGAAAAAAGCCCTTTTGGGTTTTAAACCCAGGTTTCTTTGTTTCTATGGAGATTCTCCATCCTCCAGGTCACGGTTGTCCCCAAAGGTGCTTTTTTCCCAAGAGGCAACTAGGCTTTCTGGTTTTTCTTTGAAGACATTTCCCTTCTGATCCAAGAAGCTTAAGAGAGAAATGCCAAGTTCCTTTGACTGGGGGTTCTTTGGCATCAGTTCTAGCAAATCCTACCTAACTGCAGCTTGGAAACTCAAGGGTCAGGGAACTGTAGAGGCTTGTTCTGTTCTGTCTGGCATTTTGCTACGTGCTGGCATGAGGAAACAGCAAAGAGGATCAAATCCCAGCTACTCCTGAGAGCAGGAATGAAAGGCTGAGTTGTGTGCTCAGCACAATTAGGCACAAGATGCTTACACAGCAGACAAAGTTTGGGTCCGTTCCAACCCCAAAGTGAATTATCTTGTGTTAGATTTTCCCCGCTGCAAAACTTCAAAACAAAGTGTTGGCCGTATCCATTGCAGTTTTCTCCAACTTGGTACCCTCCCAAAAGACCTGCACTTCCATACCCATAATCCTCAGCCAGCAAGAGCCAAAGACAGGGCAAAGGAGTTAGTGCTTCTTGGTCAGAATAGAAATTGATAGGGCCGTATCTGGAAGCCACCAAGGCAGAAAAACAAGATGCTTCGATCCAGAAATGTCCCTCTTTCTTTCCCAATAAATGCAAGCTTTCTTGTGAAAGGCAGGTCTGCGACAGCCCTGTGAGGTAGGCCAGGATGCTGGTGCAGAAAATGCAGAAATATGTTTGAGCAGAGATAGGGGAGTGCAGGTTCAGTGGTCCTTAAAGTAATGTTTCTCAAGCTTGGCAAATTTAGGATGGTTGGACTTCAGCTCCCAGAATTCCCCAGCCAGCCAAGCTGGTCAACGCACCAAGAACTCTTTGCAGCTATTTTTTTTAAATCCTTTTAATCCATCCTAGCAGCCCATTAACCTTCTCCACCAAAAACCGAATTGCCGTTTCACAGCCAGAAGCTCGTCCGTGCTGGGCCAAGAGTGAAGCTAGCTTTGCCAGACACAGAGACTCCTGGCCGCTCCCTGAGGTGCAGCAGTTGCCTGGCAGGTGAGAAAAAGGGGAGAGAAGAGGGGCTCTCCATTTGCCAAGGAGGGCTGCAAACCCTGAGCTGGATTCCTGGCTTGGAAGGAGATCTGGGTGTGGCTGGACAGGAATGCAGGCAGGGCGCAGGGAAGAGAAGCCTCTGGAAAAATGGGGGGGGGGAGCGGGAGGATCTGCAGGAAGAGGCCATCACCCACAGCTGCAGATGTTTCCTTCGCTAGGAAGGGGGGAGGAAGTTAAGAAAAATCTACAGGGTGGCATTTCCTCCCCCCCCCCATCAATGTTTTCAAAAGCGAATGTTAAATACAGAATAGAGAGACGAGTCAGAAGGGACCTTGGAGGACTTCTAGTCCAACCCCCTGTTTAGGCAGGGCACTCCATACTAGAGGGTCTCCAATCCTGGCCACTTCAAGACTCATGGACTTCAGTTCTCAGAATTCCCATGGCTGGGGGAGGAATTCTGGGAGTCCACAAGTCTTAAAGATGCCAAGTTTGCAGATCCCTGCCCATGTCATTCTGGACAAATGGCCATCCAGTCCCTTCCTGGAGACCTCCAGTAATGCCAGGCCTTCCCTGATGGCTGAACGCCTCCTTTGTAAGCCTGCAGCTTCTTTGCAAAATAGGGTGTTCCCTTCCCCCCATGGAGAATCAATCTCGGCTGAAGATGGATGCGTGGGCTAGTTTGGCTCCAGCCAGCCAACCACCCCTTCTTCTGTGGACCCTGAGCCCACCACTTTTCAGGGTGGGTGGTGATTTGAACCTAGGTCTCCCTAGCTGTCATCTGAGGCTCTACTCTGGCTTCACTGCCCGGTGGAATATCTTCTCCCCCAGTCCAAGAGGCCCACAAGTGAGGGGGCTGCCAACCCCTTTGCTGATGATCGGGCCTCTTTTAATAACAAACACATTCAGGCTTAATAGCAAACAGATTTATTGCATGCAGCCGAGGGCTCGGCCAAGGCCTGTTTTATGGGAAGCTCAGCAGCTCTTCAGCTGTTGCAGCAACATGAAGGATGCTTAGAAGAGCCCTCTGGTTCTCTTTCATGCCGTCCTTATCTGAGACAACCAAGAAGTAATGGGGAACTCTCTAAATAAAAGCCAAGCCCAACGGATGCAGCCCAAGATTCCACTATTTCCAGGCTGAGATGCAAGGAATGACATCTCTGCTATCAGAACTCTCTTGATTGAAACCAGGACATTGGCTCAACTAAATTTGCAAACAAGACCACAAAGGTGCTAGTTCACAATGTTTTTAGGGGCTAGGCAGCTTTTGTATGTCCCTGTGAGGATTTTGATGCTCCCCGGCTGCATAAAGAGGAGATACCCATTCCTCTTCGCTTTCCAAGCCCCTTGGGAGTAAATGAAGCCAAGAGTTTGGTTAACTGTTTTGCAGCAAATGTTAATCAGAAGCTGGTCAGATCACGGCCTCTCTGTTCAAATAACAAGGAGAGCTTTTTGTTGTGCAACGAACTCCATTTTCTCTCCTAAACTCCATTTTCTCTCCATGCCACAGGGCAATAAACCATATTTGCATTCAAAGGACCCCAAGAGTCCTGGCAAGAGGTGGGAGGATGCGGCTGAAACAGAGTCACAGGTTGGGGGGGGGGGGTGTCGTCATCCCACCCGCCCTCATCCTGCAATTCCCCCCCCCCCCAATCTTCCAGACGTTTGGCAAACCCGGGCCAAGCACAGGGCGTGGCGCCCGCTTTGCTCAACAGCTCCTACCGCATTGCTTGCTGTAACATGCCAGCCGGGGAGGGGAGGGGCGGGGGGGGGGAGAGGGAAAATCACACTGGGTGACGTCACAGAAACGGCGCCCAGCCCCTCCCCAGAGCCACACCCGAGCGAGGAGTGTTGCGAAGAGGGATGGGCATCGCCGCCGCAGTTGGCAGAGAGGAAAACACCCGGCTGTGCAAAGCGGGGTGGGGCGAGGTGGGAGGGGGGCATAAGCGGGCCTGTGCAGCCCTCCCCCTCCCCACCGCTTGGGAGAGTCTGAGAAAGCTTCTGTGGCCTTCCGAGTCCAATCCACGCACACAATCACACACACACACAATCACACACACAATCACACACTTCCCAGTCCAAATAATAACCA
>JAEANM010006436.1:4865-18600 GCA_017656035.1 Myanophis thanlyinensis | reverse complement strand
AATAAATAAACCAGTATTCACAGTTATTGAGATATGTTAGGCTTTATCTCTCATTGTCAGCCATTTTTTCTTAGTCATAACAACTGAGAATGCTAGACAAATGCTTATAATATAGAACTGGCTACGTTCAGGAAATACAAAGTAATTTTAATAATTTTAAGAGAAAAATGAACCTGTGTATAGTTACTGTGTTGCTCAGTCAAACACAGTAGTTCATAGCGGTTCACCTCAATGCAAAAAAGTACTTTTCTTTCCTCCTTTTCTTATTCTACTACTAATACTACTACAATCACCACTAATATTGAATAAGGGAGCTGAAATATTACTTAAACATATTTTCCTTTTAATGTGGCAATGTATAACTATGGGGCAAATCAAAATGGTTCTGTCTTTTGTTTGAAGCAACAGGACACCTCACAGAACTTTTGCTAAGCTTTTCATGAACAAGAACTTGCGAAGGAAACCGTAACCTGATTTTTTTTTTCAAACAAAATTTTAATGCAAAGCATTATAATGCTTAGCATTCATTTACTTCACTGGAAATGCTTGTTGCTCCTGCAATAAACCTTGTTATTTCAATATCACAAGAAAGTCAATGTCAGCAAAGGCTGGTGATTTAAATGAAAGTGGGCTTGTGTAAGCAAATCATTTACTACTCAAACAGCATATTAGTTCACCTTCCAGAGTTCTGCAACATATAAAATTGGTGGCTTAAAGAGATATTTATTTATAACCTTCAGTAGCAAATAATTCATCTTTCACATTTGTAGAAGAGTAGGGGTTCGTGAAGATTATTTATTTATGGTAAGCAGCAGTATCTAAAGCTCGTGGTTTCAAACTAATTGCTGCTGGTGAATCTTTGCTAGCATGCCTGTTGAAAAGTTAATGTCATTTTTACCTCTGGTTTAAAAAAGACTGAGATTTTAGGAACAGAATAAGTCAGCAATATAAGATACACACACTGAGTTGTATTTGAAGCACCTCTTTAAAAGGAATCTACTTCTCTTTTTGTTTTTTGTTTTCCATGGGTTTTTTTTTTTTTTTGTACTTTGGTGTATCTTAGAATTCCTCCTTCTTGTCCTTTTGTGGACAAATTATCTACTGTGGCCCTGAAACAAAGTTCGGCAGTAAAAGGCAATTACATACATTAGGGTATAATTATAGAAGAACAGCTCCTAAATATATTCTGAATATCCTATTCCACTCCTATAAATCAGTCTTTCTGTCCCATCTCTCTCCACTGAGATCTTAAATGGAGTGTCTGTACAATAATGCAGGTGTTCTCAAATTGGCATTCAAGGTGGAGTCAAGGTTTGTTAAGGCAATCAAACTTCTTAAGGCAAAGCAGTAAATAAAGTCTATGGGAAATTTTGCCAATGCTTTTGCTTAGCCAGTGGGAACTTGCTTCTTTGATTAGTCAAAACTGCAGCTCTGTCTCAGCTGCCAAAACCTCACCAGATTTTCATAGGCAAAGAAAAGAGCATAGTACAGAGAGAGACAATTTTGAAAGATGGCTAAACAGCAAAATCCATCTGCCAATTACAAAAGCAATGCTAAGATTGATGGTTGGTTGTCTGCTGACTGACGATTTTCAGTGTGTTGTGCAGTAGTATATCCATAACAATAGATGTCTATGGGATAAAATGTTAGTCAAGTTCAATATTTTTATCTGTTATTTTAAATGTCCAGCTTTTCAAATAGTTCTCCTGGGTTTACTGGATAGCAAAATATATTATACCCTATTGATCAATGATGTTGAAAAAAGTAAACTTAGATCCAGAATGTATTATTAAAGTTGTGCATCTTTTGTTAAGTATTTCTTGCTTTGCTTTCAAATTGTGCTGTTCTCTTGAGAATCCCTTGGACTGCAAGGAAATCAAATCAGTCGATCCTAAAGGAAATCAACCTTGACTGTTCTTTGGAAGGGCAGATATTGAACCTGAAGGTCTAATACTTTGGCCATCAAATGAGAAGAGAGGACTCATTGGAAAAGATCCTGATGATGTTGGGAAAGACTGAAGGCAAAAGGAGAAGGGGACAGTAGAGGATGAGAAGGTTAGATAGTGTGTCAATGCAACAAAAATGAATTTGGGCAAACTTCATGAGACTTTGGAAGACACGGAGCCTGGCATGCTATGATTCATGGGGTTGGGAAGAGTCAGACATTGATTTAGCAATTGATTTAGCAAAAGACATTGACTTAAAAACAACAACAAATTTCTTACCTGGTTCTAGCATATGGGAAATCATACAAACTCGTAGGTAATTTAGAAGGTATAAACAGAAGGAAAAGTTCAAAGTCCTACATTCCCCTTTATTGATATAAACTATTGCTTTTCTTAAGGACTGGAAGATTTTTCAGTTAAAAGACGGGGCAATAGTAAGTGGCAGATAATTAAAATTAAATAGTCTGACTACGATTTTCCTTAAAGCCAAACAAGGTTTCTTTGTACATTAATTTAAAAATCGTTACATTAGTGAATCAATAGATAGAATTCTAAGAATAATTTTCTTGCTGAACACCTAATAGTCCATGCAAAACCTACTCTCCTATTATTTGTCTTCCTTACCATTTCATTGTATTTTATGCCACTAGGTAATTTCCAAAGCAACTAGCCAAAAGAAATTTATTCAGTGTTATTTTTCTGGATGCTATTGCTGTTTTGAGCCATAATTCAAAGCAAAATAAATCAAGGGCTTTCTTTTGTAAGAAATGTTTTAATTTTCTTTTAATCTAACTTGACTTCAAGAAAGATATGAGAGGGGATTATATATTATAACTTTCTAATGTAATATTTGCTAACTACTGCTATGAATTCTCCCTACTGATTTTTTTTTTCTTAGATAAGACCTTAACATTCCATCCTTTTTCTTAAAATTAATATTAAGAAATGCAATCACTATAAAACTCTTCAAAGGAGAGAAATGGAGAATTTCAAACTGTCATTCTACAAGGATTGAATGAAAAGAAATGCCTCCAATGTTATACCTTGCCAACCTATGGCAATGTTGACATATTAGAAGCTTATTCTTTAGCACCTGTTCTTTCACTTCAATTGGTGAGAAGTTGCTGTGATTAATATCTTTGTTGTTATTGTCCATGAAATGAAACCTATTGTGAGTAATTGTCAGTGAGCTTTTTGACCTCATTTTTTTACAGTTATATGAGTCCCTCTAATTGAATTAACCACCAAAATTGGGTTCTTTATGATGATCACAATTTTGATGTGAGTATTGTCCAATGCTGGGCCAAAAAAATGTAAAGATGATGAACTGGAAAGAACTGATTTATGTGTTCAAGAATGAAGTGGTTGAACTGTGCAACAACTGATGAAATTTCATATGTGAAAGGTTGAAGGCAAGAAATAAGTTAGTCAAAGGGATATGGTTCCTAATTAGCTACTGCAGGAAATCACACAGAGTGACTACAAACTACAAAGCACGGCAAAGTAGCAACAATAATATGTTGGAATATCTGCAAGAAATACAATTTGCCTGCAAACAACGACTGGTGTGATCACACAACAGACAAAGCAACAGAAAATAAAGTGCTCTGGGACTTTAGAACTCAAACCCCAAGCCACATAACACTCCAGACATAAAAATTGTTGATAAAAAGGATAAAGTCTGGATAGTGGACCTTGTAATATGCAACGGTGGGATGCAACTGGTTTTACTACTGGTTCAGTGTGCACGTGCTTTGTGTGCTCATGCCAACCGTGCTGCTCTGCTGCTTCCAAACTGCAAGTTTTGGACTTACCAGAGGCAGCACAGGTGAGTAGGAAGGCTGCAGAGGTGTGCAAAACAGCTGTTCCGCATGGTTCAGCTGAAAGAAAGAAAAAAAAGAAGGGGATATAGGATAGGATAAGGCAGGGACGGGTGGACAGGACCAAATGCTTGTAGACACTACCAGTGTGACCAGGCTGAATACCACCTGTGGTAATATGACAGCAAGATAGAAGAGAAAGAAAATCTAAAGACCTGCAAATAGAAGTAGAATGTGTGTGGCAACAGAACAATCATACAAATAATAATAGGTGCCTTGAGTGAAATCCCAACATACTGTTATCTGGAGCACCACTTGAACATCATCTGCACTGACAAAATCACCCTCAGTCAATTGCAAAAAAATAGATTTACTTGGAACAACTTACAACCTGAAATGATACCTTTAACACCATCAAATAACAGCCTATCCCAGATTTTTGGAAAGGACTCAATCGGTAGTTGAAAATGCCAAATCTCATCTCTTAGTTCAGTGTTTCTCAACCTTGGAGACTTTAAGATGTTTGGACTTCAACTCCCAGAATTCTGGAAGTTGAAGTCCAAACACCTTAAAGTCTCCAAGGTTGAGAAACACTGTTTTAGTTATACTGTAACTTCATAATTCCCACCACTTTGGCAATTGCTTAGGTTGGGGAGATGTAAATTAGATCCCAACATTTAGAAGGACCTGTGTCTGTGGACCTGGGTTTATTTAAATTAATTTTGAAGTGCACACTAAGAGTGGAGGCAGATGGAGAATGCTATGGAGCACAAGATCCCTCCATAGCAGGTCTCCTCAGAAGAAAAATCAGTGGGAACAACTCACAGGAATTCTTGTGATCTTCCCTGCCAGCTTGCCCATTGACTTTGCTTGTGGGAAGTCAGCAGGAGAGATCACAACTGGAGTTCATGGGTTGGTGGAACGCTGTAACCATCATAATTTGGCAGTTGCCAAAATTGTGAATTGGGATCCAGAACTTTGAGGAACAGTCATGAATGCGACTCATTCAGCACTACCATAACTGAATGATCACTGAACATTGTGGACATATCCTGAGGATACCTATAATATATAAAGGCACAAATGGAAGTGAGATGCTTTAAAAATATTATTATTTCAATTGGGTCAGACTTTGTAGTCAAAATATTTCTGACACAAAGGCAATATTTCAAACTGGAAATCAGAAGTCTAATAAAAAAACCTTTTCATTATCTGGACTTACTTGTGGACGTATCTATGTTCAAGTGAACATCTTAAAATTCATACTTAATTCAACAATCTCATCTCTTGTATTTATAGTTATGATTCCAAGTTAGTAAAGCTCATTTATATAATCTTTCAATATTCTTCAAACTAACTTCTTTATTTAACTAAATACTATTACACAAGTCTGTCAATTTTCATTCATTCTGTAAATGAAGAATTATCTCAGTGCAGAAGTTTTATGCTGTAGCTTTGCAAATTGGTAATTACAATTCATGACATTATAATGAGCATTTCTTCAGCACTAAAGCTTTATTTAACAGAACGGAACATTCCAAGATAACCTTTATTAACTTCCTCACTGTGGATATAGTTCAGTTGATTCCAGCCTCACCTGGGACATTTATCTGAAGACGATAGCAGAAATGCAGAAAATGTGAACATGCCTCCTTCTTTAACAGAAGCTTCCAGGGTTCAAGATAAAAGAAAACCTACTTCTCCTTGTATAGCAAAATGTGAAAGGTTTGAAATCTGAACAGATATGAATTCTAAATTAACTTTCTCACTTGCTTAGAAGCAGTCAACTATCTGTTGTGGCTAATGTATTGAAAATTGTACTGGAAATACAGTTAAAGCATAATTTCTAGTTTCTAGTGGTTTACAAACTTTGACATGCATGGAGAGTTGAAGTCCACAACATCAATTGGGTTTGAAGTTTTATAATTAATTTTAAATGGGATTTTAATTTGTAAATTTTTAGACTTTCAGCGTATTTAATGGTTTTATACTGGGTTTTAAATTTATTTCTTTGTACTCTTTTGTATTTTGTATTGTATTTTACCTGCTGTGCACCACCAGGGAGAGGGGGCGGTATATAAATTTAATAAACATAAACATAAACATAAACATCAAGCTTAATGTTCCCAGTTTTGAAAAACACTGGTCTATGCCTCTGAAGAGTCTGTTGTTATCTTTGTCCTGGTCTTAGAAGAACCTGACAAGCCAATTCCAAACTTCCTTTCATTCTGGAAAGTCTCAAGAGTTGGAGGAAAGCTGTTATTAATTGGATTTACAATACTTAGGAGTCAGCAGTCACTTTGATCATCAACCAGCACTCTTCCTTGATGAAATCTGGATACGTTCAATGATAGGACATTTCTATGAACCATCAGCAATCATATACTGTAAGCTGAGGGTAGACCATCTGTTTGTTTGTTTGTTTTTGACAACTTGCTGTATTTGAACATTGGGGATGACATTAAAATAGTGGGTGAAATTACTGCTCTCCTTTTTCATCTGATCTCTTTCTTTACTTCTGTTCCTCTCTAGAAGAAAGTCAGGGATAATTTGCTTTTAGCAGAAGGCTAAATTTTGGTTGCAGAGCTTTTGAAATTAGTCATAGGTTGCCTAGGATTCACAAGGTGACCACAGTGACAATAAACCATGTCTGGTTACACATAGCTTCAAGCTGGGGTATTGTTTATCTTTTATTATTCATTTCTTTATCTTTCACATCTTTGTGGCTGATCATTGTTTCTCTTAAATTCAAGGGAGCATGCATGGAATCGGACTTCCTTGTGTCCTCACTACAAATGAGATCAATTGGGCTAAGAAATAGCAACTGACACAAAGACACACATTATCAAGACGTGACATAGCTACTGTTAGATGGGTTGGTAAAGATCATGTCCTAGGGATCTTGATCCAATTTTATCAGCTGCCTGAGTTGCAGGTCTCTGTGGAGCAGAAGCACTTGGTAATAATAATTAAAAAAAACCACCCTTATCATGACACAGTTAACTACTGTGTTACAGTATACTGTTATTGGTGCTGCCTTTGAACGTCACCCAGAAATTGCAATTGGTTCAGAATATAGCAGCTCAGCTACTGAGAAATGTGAATCAACATAACGTAAACATACGGTGCACATATCACAGGCTCTACATTCATGGCAGATTTGTTTCTGAATGCAAATCGAAGGACTGGCTAAACGGGCCTTTTTGCTTTGTGTTCAAGACTGCCCTCCCCAGATGAATACATACTGTACAGTGCATGCTTCTCAGTATATTTTTAATAGTCTCCTTGTTCATCATCATCATCATCACCATCACCATAATCACCAAGAATATTTCTTGTAGTTTTGTCCTATGGAATATAAGGCACCTCCTGAATACTGCATTCAGTTTTGGTCGCCATGATATAAAAAAGATGTTGAGACTTTATACAGAGTACAGAAAAGAGCAACAAAGATGATTATGGGACTGGAAGCTAAAGCATATGAAGAACGGTTGCAAGAATTGGGTATGTCTAGTTTAATGAAATGAAGGACTAGGGGTGACATGATAGCAGTGTTCCAATATCTATAGGGTTGCCACAAAGAAGAGAGGTAAACCTATTCTCCAAAGCGTCTGAAGGCAGGACAAGAATAAATGTATGGAAATCAAGGAGAGAACCAACCTAGGAGAAATTTCCTGACAGTTAGAACAATTAATCAATTGGAACAAAGTTGCCTCCAGAAGTTGTAGGTGCTCCAACATTGGACATTTTAAAGAAAAGATTGAACAACATTTGTCTGAAATGGTACAGAGTCTTCTGCTTGAGCACAGGGTTGGACTAGAAGGCCTTCCAACTCTGTTGTTCTGTTCTGTTTTGTTCTGTTCCCTTGGGGTCAGGTTAGATGCCATACTGGTGAGTTTCCAGAGGTTGGTGAAAACAGAGCTTTTCCAGAGAGATTTTGAAAAGTGAAAAGTCAACACCAAAGAGGTTTCCCTGAAGACATAATGTTTTAAAGTCAATTTTCATGGACGCTCTATACCGCTACTTTCCTCTGGTTATATCTATGATCTTTAAAATAGAGACTGCTTTGAATACATTAAAATTAAAAGACATAAACTTCACTAAAACGTTGTTTAGACCATGCATGTCTTGGGGACTTTGATAATTATTTAACTAAATAGTCAAGAATGCCCAAGGATTCTACAATACAAACTTCATAATTGATTCTGTACCAAAAATTTGAACATCTGAGAGGGATAATACTTTTAATGATTTACAAGTTTACAAGTATTAGATATGAGATGATAGATAGATATATGATAGATAATCAGATATATGCACATGCACAACTAATAAAATCATACAAAATTTTAAATTATACTTTGAAAGAAATGCTTATTGCACTGTAAAAACATCCAGATTCAATATTGAAGTGACTGTGCTCAGACAGAATAAATGTTTCAGAAAAAGAGATTTAGAAATATTTTTTTCTCATGGCAAGTGGAACAGCTGTAAAATATATTATAATGGATTTTTTTCAGTATATTGGAGATAAAAAGGTGAGAGTCCAACAAATAGCATCAGTCAGCAAACAGAAAAGTAAATATGCAAGAAGCAGAAAAACTAATTTCAACATGCACTAGGAAACTCTTTCATTGTTGAATTTAACAAGACAAAGGTCTAAAAGGAAAAAAAAAATACAGTTATAGCAATCTTCTCCATTTTTACAGATATTAATCTTCAAACTGTTTCATGAAACCTTTTCCATTGAGGAGTGAGTATCTATGAGAATAACCTGCCATAGTCAGTAATCCTTACCATTTTGCAATTTACATTTCTCCACATGCCCAGTCACGACTATTAAAAATAGCTTAGATTTTAAGTGAAAAAAAAGAAGTCAACTATTTGCAGAAATCAAATTCTAGATCATAAAAGTAATGTGAATGTTTCTGTAGTATACTGAACACCATATTGTATCTCCTTACAGATTATCCCATCCAATTTTCACTTCCTCTTGGTTTTCTACTTCTCCCAGCACTCTGGCATTCTTTTAGTCTTTACCATTGATGTTATTTTCCATTTGGGTTGGGTTGCTTTTCTTATCTTTATAACCCCCCCCCTTCACACACAAGCACACTTTTCTGTGTTGGATGTCAACCCTGAAGTGAACCTGGCTGAGGCCATCTTGGAGGCTTCAGGGTTGCCACGAAGCAGAGGAAGAGATAGGGAGAGGGGAAATGGTTAGATGGGGTTTTGTAGCCAAAACAATAAAGTCTTCCTGTGAGAACCAAGGACATTCCAACAGGTGGCTGGCCAGGGGGAAAATGAAGTAACCAAGCAACTGGCCAGCATCTTGATTGGACAGCATGACCAGTGACTTGGGGGAAAGGGAAAATTTTTACTTTTTAATTAGATGAAAGCCGCAGGAACTTTCAGAGTCGGCTTTCACCAGTTGTGCTGGTGATGTATCCAATAAATTGTTCTTTGAGGAAATTGCCTGCTTCAGAGTTCTGCATCTATGGATGCATTACTTGGAATGCTGATATCTTAAAGATTATTCCACCAGAGGTCTCTCCCTATTTGATATCAGTTTGACTACTTAGGATCCATGTTTTGTTAATTGAGTATACTGTTTGTAATAGTAGCACACATAAAGGGCTCTGGATGTTTATATTCATCACTTCTGGCACCCCAGTTCAAAGAGGATTTCATGTTATATAACCAATTGATTGATCAATCAATTAATTCATTATCAGTTATTTGAATTGATTATGTGCCATCAATTGAAGTAATTTTTGACCTTTAGTGACCACTTTGATAGCTTTTTCTCCATGACAATCTGTCCTCAACCTGTTCTTTCATATCTCCCATTGCCACAGAAACTGAGTCCAACCACTTTTCTGCTGTTTGTCCTCTTCTTCATTTTCTTCCATCTTTCCCAACAATATATACCCTTTTCCAGAGAGCTGGATCTTCACATAACGTGTGAAAATTATAAAGTAGGATACTTTAAGCATGGCTCTTTGTGTTTTGAATGACAACTGTGTATTGGACAAGACTGACCTTCTTTCTCTGAATGATCTACTAATATTTATAGTACATTAATCTAATTGTTCCCAAGGATGGTTCTTTTTCTTCTCCAAACTTGCCCAAATTCAAATTCAAATTTATTGGTCACATACACAATCATACATGGTACGATACGCAGTGAAATGCTTACATGACTGCCCGCAACCACAAATAACTTAAGGCAAAATAGGACAGGATAGGAAATAAATTAGGGATAGCTGGGAAGGTAGGAATGAGATACGATCGTGATTCCTGTTATAGTCCTGAGTGTTCTTGTGGTTCCTGGTTTAGTGTTCATATTGCCTGTGGAAAGAAGCTTTTTCTCTCTTTGTTGGCCTTCAGAGAGTGAAAATACTTTCCTGACTGCATCATGGTAAACAGTCTATTGTTGGGGTGGCTGGGGTCCTTCACTACCTTCTTAGCTTTAGTCCAGCAATGTTTGTTGTAGATGGAGTGCAGCTCGGGGAGTTTGGTGTGGATGATGCACTCAGCTGAGTGTACCACCCTCTGTAATGCTTGTCTGTTCTGCATGGTGCTACTCCCATACCAGGTTGTGATGTTGCCAGTCAGGATGCTCTCTACAGTGCAGGAATAGAAGTTCCTAAGCACCTTTGGTGGAAGTTTGAAGTCTCTCAAGCATCTTAGGTGGTAGAGATGTTGTCGGGCCTTTTTTACCATGGTGTTGATGTGGAAGGTCCATGACAGGTTCTTTGAGATGTGTACACTGAGGTATTTGAAGCAGTCCACTCTCTCTACCAGGCTTCGGTTGATGACCGGGGTCTGGTATTTCCTTTCCTGTTTTACACTGAAGTCTACTACCAATTCCTTTGCCCATCAAGCAAACCTTGCTTAGCCTCACTAGAAAGGTCACACAATGTTTAAAATACGTAATAATTCTGCTCCTCTTGTTTAATTTTTGGCAAGAAGAAATGAATTATATCATGTCTGTTGAGGCTTGCTGTAGCATGGCATCTATAATTTCATCTTGTACAGTCAGATGGCATCTATAATTTCATCTTGTACTTTTACATCTTTAAAACAAATGACTGAAAGTGTTTCTGTTTCATTTGTATCCAAAAAGAGGTGATTATTATTCAGACCACATTATTCCTGTCATGTACAAATCCACCTTATTCCATCAGACTGTATGCAGAGTAGAAGATCATAAACCTTTTGTTGAAATACAAAATAATAGTGGAAAAGTTATGCCTTGCATAATATTGATCCTTCACAATGCTTCAGAAGGAAAATGCCGCTGACTAGCTGCCAAGAATGAGAATATAATTAGCTCTAAATTTAGAACAAATACAGTAAAACAGTTGGAAAGTCAATTGTTTTCTATTTAAAATCACAGGATTTCCATTCTATTACCAGATAAGCAAAAGGTGGAACAATATATTAAAATCAATACAGCCTAATTAGTGCAATCGGAGTATCTGGTAATTACTCATTCTAAACCAGTACATTAAAGATCTAAAATGCATTTTTAAAATTTCAGTACTGTCCTCTTGATACAACAAAAATTTTTTTTTTGACAACAAAGCCGTTTTTCCATAATGGGTCAGAAAGAAGAAAGATTGATGATAGAAGTTGGAACTGACTCTTTCCATATGCTGTTTCACATACAGTATATACAAATACTCACTTAGCCTTGATCAGAAGGTACTTTAGAAAAGTCATCTGAAGAAATAAATACATAATAGACTGGGCTTTAAAATCCAAAGGTGGTCCAAACCTAGTAAATGAGTATTAGCTATTCAAGATGGACTAGACTAGTAAACCAAGTTGAGAATTCTAATTCTAATACTGCCTTTATTCAAAGATTACAGCAACAAGTTTGAATGTGCTTCCCTCCTCTTTCCCTTTCTGTGAACTATAGAAGGGCTTGTTTGAGACATTTATTTACATTATACTTTTGGCCTGGGGTCAGCCCTCTTTTATCTGACCTTGATAGTATCTCTATCTCCTGTCCTTCAAGGCTATACAGTAAAATAGTATTTCAGCCAGGAGAAAACTTCTTGGTTAGATCTGGTAGAGACCTTAATCAGCCTCAAGGAAGAATGAGATGAGCAAATTTAGAATGACTGAATGACTATTTAAAGGCAGCCAGACAGATTCATACATTACATTACTAGCCTTTCCAATATGGTATCAACTATGTAGCATAGGTTGAGTCTGCTTAGCCTAGACCAGTGGTGACGAACCTTTTACTTACCAAGTGCCGAAAAGTACGTGCTTTGTATGTGCCATCCGCACTTGCATGCGGCTCTTCCACATGCACTGCATGTGCAACTGCACCATCTGCGTATGCATGCAGTTTTTGCATGCGCAATGCATGCATGCTGTGCGCAGGCACTCATGCACACATGAGAAACCACATGTTCATGTGCAGGAGAGCTCCAAAGACCAGCTGGATTTCCTGCTGCAATCACGTGCATGCACAGCGGAGGCCTGAAGACCAGCTGCATCTCTGCAATCGCGCATATGTGCATGTGCAATCGCATGGGCATGCTCAACTGGAGGTAAGTTGACTGATAGCTTGTGTGCCCAGCAAGATGGCTCTGTGTGCCACCTGTGGCACCCGTGCCATAGGTTCGCCATCATGGACCTAGAGATATCTGAGAATTTTGGAATTTCAGTTCCAATATGATATTACTCATTATGATATTGCTCTTTATATTTGAAGGTGGGGTAATTAAACACCCTTAAAGGAGGTGATTTTATAATGTGGAGATAAGTATACAAAGATGCATCTTTTCCCAAGGTTATTCAGAAGATAGTTTCTTACGTGTGCAAGCACAATCACTTTCCCAACAAAGGAAATCAGTTGTTTGTGCATTTGCATATGGGTGCTACTGCAGTACAGCCAAACAGATGTCAAAAAAACCACAGTACAGTTGATTTTATAGACACAAAAAATATTCCGTACTTCCAGCAGTTGTTAACAGACAATAAGTGTTTCAGTAGTAGGCACTGCATCTCTACAAGGGGTTACCCTTGAAGAGCATTCAGAAGCTTGCCTTTAGAAGTTGTGGGAGCTTCATCACTGGAGGTTTTCAAGAAGAGATTGGACTGTCAGAAATGCTGTAGGGCTGTGATGGCACGCGGAGACATCTTGCTGGGCACACAAGCTGTTGGCCAACTTACCTCCAGCTGAGCATGCACATGTGATTGCACCTGCATGCATGCACGGTTACAGAGACCCAACTCTTCGGGCCTCCGCTGTGCATGTGCGCAATTGCAGCAGGAAATCCAACTGGTTTTCGGAGGTCTCCTGCACATGCACACCTGATTTCTCATGTGTGTGAGTGCCTCCGCACAGCACACATGTATTTCATGTGCAAAAGCTGCATCCATGCACAGACGGTGCAGTTGCACATGCAGCGCATGTGGAGGAGTCGCACACAAGTGCAGATGGCACATGCAAAGTGTGTACTTTTCGGCACTCAGTAAGTAAAAGGTTCGCCACCACTGGTGTAGGGTCTCCTCCTACTTGGGCAGGGGGTGGGACTAGATGACCTTCCAACTCTTTTAATCTGTTAGCTGCAGCTGGTGCAGAATGAGGCTGCGTGAGTAGTTTTGTATGACCCCAATGCATGGAACATCTCTGCTATATGAGCAGTACTGAATGCCACATCCAATTCAAAGTGTTCGTTATCTTTATTACCTTTAAAACCCTTCATTGCATGAGATCAGGCTACCCGAGGAATTGCCTTGTCCCTGTTTCATTGACCTATCCCACCTAATAAAGCAGGGAAGGTATATTTTGAATCCCATTTATAAAGCCTTCGCTACTGTTGTCCCTGCCCTATGGAAATCTTGCTCAGAGAGGTTAGGCAGGTCCCACCTCCCTCTGCCTTCCAGAAAAATGTCAAGTCCTGACTTTACCAATTGGCATGGTGTGTGTGTGTGTGTGTGTGT
>JAEANM010006435.1:0-18601 GCA_017656035.1 Myanophis thanlyinensis | reverse complement strand
CTCGGCTGATGAAAAACCCGAAACCCAGGTGGGCAAAGTTCAACCAGAGGGACACCCCCCTCCGGGCCCACCCAGGTTTCAGTAATGCACGCCAGGTCTGCCTTCCCCTCTTGGTTTGCCATTGCCTCCTTCCTAGGGATGAGAGAGAATGATTGTTCCAAGGGATTTTATGCCTAAGGCAGTGGAAGAAACCATGGTGTCCCAGTTTCTAAGTATAATTTATAAATTATATTATTAGTACTCACTGACAATGTGGCCAGTAGTCTGAAATGCCAGTTCCACTATACTTTCATCCTGATCAGATGCAGCCAAATGAAAAACTGAGAAAATGTTCTTCCAGCCTGATCGTATATTTGCTGCTTGGGAATTTACCATCTGGGCTATGCAACGGACAACCATATCACGAATGGTTGGTGATCTAAAATAAATTTCACAAATAAATACATTTACTGGTTAAAATTGACTTAATTCTAATACTCTGATGTAATCTGCAGCAACTTGTTTTTTTCTACTTTTGTATGAAAAAGTCAAATATGCCTCCCATATAAATACCTTAAATTTAATTAGTATTGATATACTATTTTTTCCTTTTATTTTCAGTATTTCAAGTTATCTAAACAATAAATCATTTTAATTAATACTGTACAATATATTGAATCAAATACATCAAGAATTACGTATAACAATCTAACAAAAAAGGAAAAAAAGAATAAACTTATTCAATTCCTTGTGTTTAGATTCCAGAATGATTTTAAATACCTATTTCTCTTCATGATGTGTTCAAATGGTCTTAAGAAATCCTTTTGGAATCGGAAATTAGCAAGTTCCCCTTTTTCTAAGAACTTCATTGATAATTGCCTTAAGGAATCTACCGCAAAAATAGCTACATCTTCATTGGGATTACAGCCAACCTAGCAAAGCCAAATTAGAAAGCACAATGAAATACAATGCTAGCTATTAAAAAAAAATGAAAACAGCTTACTATAACAAAAACAACCTACATGTTAAATCTACATTTGACAAAAACACTACAAAATTATTTAAAATATCACAATCCTTAATATTTCTTACCAGCAACAACTTTTAATAGAATAATTTTATTGCGGTTTAAAACTTCAGTATGTAATGTAATTGCAGTTCACAATGCAGCAACCCACATCCTAAAAGGGACAGGAAGGATTAGCTTATTCTAATTTATGTTGCTTATGGATGCAACACTTGGCACACTGATTGCCAATACGATTCTAGGCCTAACTGAAAGTGTTTGGTTATATATATAGTTGTCTCTCCCAATTTGAGATAGCCTGTACAGATATAGCCTAATACTGAAGGTCTTTACCCTATATGAACTGAGGAGGATGGGTGCTCTTTTTTGATGGCAAGCCCATGTCATAGAACAATTTTCCTGAGGTGTGAAGCCTCCAACTCTGCTTACTCTTGTGGGATACTAAACATCTTTCTGTTCCAGTGGGTTCTGGGGACTACTGGTGTGGATAGACTGTTATGAAGATAGTATGCTTTGATTATTTATATGATCTAGTTATCTTCATTTTTTGTTATACTTGTTGGATCTGAGGGTTAATTAAAAGGTAACAGAAATAAGAATATATAATATACTCTGACATACCTTATTGAAATGATCTCCAATAACTTCCCATATTCTAGACCATTGTAGCCTTATTCGTCCCATGTTATAGTAAGAAATCTCTACTATTTTTTGTAGGCTGAACATCCGGGGATGAGTTGCAGACAATAATTCATCCATAGAAACAGCACAAAGCCATCTTACAAAATCCACTGTTAAATCCAAACACAATCTACTTATTATTCTTCCCAAAATGTAAATTAATCCATTCTTTATTACAGAATTTATGTCCCACCATATCTAAATTAATACTTACCAATAGCATTTCCATCTAGTCTGGTAGATCCTGTAAATATTCTGCAAATAAAACAAAATTGTGCAATTGTTTTTGTGACATGTTTTCTTTAGTAAAAATTAGGCTACAAAAGAATTCTATCAGTAAATATGAAGGGAATATTACAATTTCTGCCTCTGAAAATAGGTACTGAGTTAAAAGAAACATGAAGAAATAAGAATATATTCATTTCACCTTTCTCATAAGCATGCAAACATACAGGTAAACAACCTAAATGGTTTAGCTTTCATTTTAATTTTTTTTACAATACCTTATAAAAACATCTATGCTACCACTTGTACTAATGAACAAAGAATACTATTTTCTAGATAACAAGTTCTGATACAAAATAAATTACCTGTCTACAGCAACAACAACACTTTGTGAACTAGTTTCTCCAATAGATTCTTGAATACTTGCAATCTGCTTCCAGTCCACATTTCCTCCAACTATAAAACATATCATTAAAAAAAAGAATATGGATTGTGAGAGGAAAAATTACTCTGTAAATAATTAAAGATATGTTTACTACATTACTAAAATAGCATTGACAAAATGGCTGCTACCCAAAAATTGTTTACAAAAGAAATGATGTATTTGAAGATGCATGTTAACCCCATATTGTCTATTTACTGCTAGATGCAACTACCTCGCTAAACTATGAATAAAGACTAAAAGGATATATTGAATTTATTTCCATCTAATTTATCCTTATTTAAAAATTAATCACTAGCAGAGCAAAAGAAACGAGTCACTGATGGAAATAAGTAGACTGATCAATAATACAGCTTTTTGAACTCTAAAAAATAAAGGCTATTTGTATTGCTGGTCTAAGTGAAGAATACCCTTAGTCACAAGAGCAAACAATAACAGAATCAGACTAACAGAACTATGTTTTACACCAATGCAGCTAGCTGTTATAAGTAAAGGAAATTATGCCAGCTACCACTCATATTAATTAAAGATATTCTGTCCCTTGTAGTGATACAGGGACCCATTACGTTATGAAGGTTTATAGGCTAAACAATTCTAATCAGCACTAAAACCTCCAGCAATATATTAAAGTTTTCTGTGAAATGCAGTGCTTGGGGTTGAGGAAATTTTCAGCTTTCAAATAGGGAAGGATGACTTACCAATAATAAAGCTATTTAGAGACTAAAAAGATACATTTTTAAGTGTCATAATTCTTCCACTTTTTATTTTTCAAAGAAAACACACAAACAAACATATTTATGCCAAAAATAGATATGATGTTGTTAAAGGAATTGTTCCACTCAGTGTACCAATACGTACCAAGTCCTAGGCTTGCAAATTCATCAGGAGCCTGATCCTTGGTTCCTGTAAATGAACCTTCTCGGCCTCTTACAGTCCCAGATATGTAACGTGGTTTTACTCCAGTACCTATTAATTGTGCTAATTCAAGCTGACTGATGCATTTCAAAATCTTGAATTAAGAAAAGAATGTTACACATAACTAAACAATCCACAAAGGCTCATGTTTTAGAAATAGTTTTACTTTAGCCTAAAAGCACTACAGGTAGTCCTCAGTTAACATCGGTAATTGGAGCCAAAATTTCTGTTGCTGAGCTACGTGGTCATAAAGTGTGATGTGATATGACTTTATTGTTTAGCAATAGAAATCCTGGCAACCCCTACTTCCATCATTAAAATGAGGATCACAAGTCATTAACTGAGTCCCAGGTGGCTTTCAAGCAGGCTGGCAGGCAGGTAAGGCATGGTGCAAGAATGGCAGAGTCAAGGTTAACTGTTGCTGGGCATGGGAGGTTATGTGAATGGCTTGCAAGGATCAATATGAGCATTTTGGGGCCTGTGGTGGCTGTTGCCAGACGTGCATATGAGAGTGGCCCGTGAGTGTGGTGGGGCTGCTGCGGGAAGGGGGTGCAAAGGAGTGGTTGAGTGGCCTGTGAGGTGCAATGCAAGAGTAAGAGGGTCAGGGTGGCTGTTGCCAAGCCAAAGAGGGTGTGAAGTGTGAAGAACTTACTGGAGCCACCTGCAACCTTCCCAGCCAGCTGATTTTGCTTATAAGAAGGTAACAGGGAAGGTTGCAAATGGCAATTATGTGACTGTGGGATGCCGAAAATATCGTAAGTAGAAGCCAGTTGTCAAGTGTCTAACTTGCAATCATGTGACTGAGGGACGGCTGTTTTGCCTGGAATTTCAAGGTCTTTTTTCAGCAGTCATAACTTTAAACAATTGCTAAACAAATACTGTAGTCGATAAGCAAGTATTTAACTGTCCAGTTTCCTTTTGGAGTTCGTTCTCCAATATGCGATATTAAGCAAACGTATGATAGCAACATAATCTCACGTAATTTAATTTTATAATACATATTGCATTAAATATTATATAATTTCAATTATATTTGAAAAGATAATCTACCTCATGCCAAGAATTTCCCAAGTAATTTCCATCCGTATGAGCCACAGTAATTAGTGTTTTTATTGTGTCAATATTCTTCTGCTTCATTTCAGTAATACCAGAACTCACAGTAAGTAAAGTAAATCTTGCTAGTGCTTGGACATAAGCATCTCTCTCAAGCTATAGGAAGAAAGAAATACTCTATTTCAGTTTGTTAATATTTATTCCACGTTATAATTTTTAAACATAATAGTTCTGTACTATTTAGTGGATGAACTAAACTGGCTGCTCACTTTTTATACTCAAATGCATTATAGATAATACTTGTGTCATGACCACAATTGAACCCCAATTTCCTGTTGATAAGCAAGACAAGTTGTTAAGTGAGTTTTGCCCCATTTGGTCACCTTTCTTTTCACAGTTGTTAATGAATCAATGAAGTTGCTAAATTAAAACCATGGTTGTTAAATGAATCTGATTTTCCCATGGACTTTGCTCATCAGCTCACAAAAGGCAAACATTTGATCCTTGGATATTGCAACCATCATAAATCAAGTATAATATGTAGTATAAATAAATGCGTTGCCAAGCATCCAAATTTTGATCACATAACCATGTGAATTCTGCAACAGTTGTAAGTGTAAAAATGATCATAAGTCACTTTTTGCAGTGCTACTGTATCTTCAAACTGTATCTATAAACAAATAGTGGTAAGTCAAGGACTACATGTGTATATTTTATCTATTTATTTAAAATAACATCTTCTCAAATCTTAGATCTGATCTTTTTCAGTTCTTTCTCTTTCCCTTCTCTCCCTATCTCTTTGTTATGCTCTGCAATTCACTGAATTAATCTAATTTAATTCACAAATCACTTCACTGCCAAAATTAAATGTTTTCTATACCATTTACCACGACAGCTCAACTCTTTTAATTCAAATTAAATATTTGAAAATGTTCTTTTTATCATCTGCAGTCCCCTATTTTTATTCACAATTTTCTTTATCTCTAGGTAGCAAACTACTTAATAATTTGAAATATAAAAGCTTGTCTTCTGCATGTTTTCTTCTTTTCTGCATTAAAGTATATGATTAGAAAGTCAGAGCAACTGTTGAAATTCCCAAAATCCCCCATAGCAATTTCTGTCATGCTCAAATGTTTTTTTCTGATATTCTTAATTGATTATATCAATTGTGATTGATATAAACCTTAGTTACAATGAAAACCTTGTATGATTAAATGCCGATTGAGAAAAAGCAAAAAATCCTGAAAGAATATTTAATACAAGTTATGACCACAATTTATGACCACAATTGAGCCCAAAATTTCTGTTGCTAAGTGAATCATTTGTTAAGTGAGTTTTGTCCCTATTATGTCCCTTCTTGTCCCAACTGTTACTAGATACTGAAACCATCATAAATGTGTCAGCTGTCAAGCATCCAAATGTAAATCACATGACTATGGAGATGCTGCAAGGGTCATAAGTGTGAAAAATGGTCATAAGTCACTTTTTACAGTGTCATTGTAACTTTGAACAGTCACTAAATGAACTGTTATAAGGTGAGGACTGCCTATATGGCAGATCACATGGCTGCAAAGAATACATATGATATTTTGATTATGTTTAGATTATTCCACATGTACTGGATCTGTGGTGACTGTTACAGAGAATTTGAGGGATGAGCACAATACTTTGATAAAGGTAATATAATCCTCAAGAAACTTATAAACTACATAAGGAAAAAGTAATCCACAGAAGAAATGCAGCTTATTCTAATTTTGTTATTTCTTTCATGTTCCATACATTTAATAGATGATATTGAGATATAAATACAAATATCAACATTTCAATATGGAGCAAATATGCAATATTTGGGTTTTTCTCAAAAAACTTACTTTCATCAGTTACTATCTATTTATAGTCACTTTCCCCAATGAACAAGTAAAGAACCTGGAAAGGTAATTAAAAGTATGGTTTTTCTCTAATTAATTGAAAATATTTTTGGACAAATGTTGATGCTTAGCTTGTTAAAACAGTATACGCTGTTTCATATATTTCCATTGTAAGAAACAGGAGTCTTTCACTTCTACCGTTTCTTATAGTTTTGTAGACACAAGTAATCCATTTAAATTATTTGCTACTCAAATTATTAGTAATGTTTGTATAATAACATAACAACTAATAAAACACTTTTAAAAAGTATCTCCAATTGGTTTAAAGCACATTTATTACATTCATACATTGGGATACATTGTAATAACATATAACTGTTGTATATCCATTTCACTTATGAATAAAATTAAGGAGCAAGTTTATAAACTGAAATACATGTTATTACTTGATCTGTAGGGACATGCATAATCTGATGATTCAGGAGAAAAGTGAACTGAGACCTCATGAATATTCTCTCTCTGATCTAGGTTCAAATTTCCTATATTTGTAGCTCAGCAGCAAATGCATAGTGTTCAAAAGTAAATTCTCTGAACTGGGAAGTCTGAGGTGTTCCAGCTATTGTGTTCTAAACTAAGAGGTCCACTTGGGGGTCAGATCATTCCAATCCAACTCATACCACTTCCAGTTTTGAGGATTTACCTTGGGAAACCAATAAATACTTTTTGGAATGGCATCAGCCAAAAGAGGTTCGTATCATCCAAAAGAAATGGAGCATTATTGAGACGTTTATAATGTTTGTTCTTGCGTTAACAAATTCTGTGCATCCATAAGATGCTGGTATGATTTCACTTAAAAGGTAAAGCTTTCCCCTACCCAGTTGTGCCTAACTTTATGGGGCTCTGCTCATCTCTGTTTCTTAGTTGAGGAAGCCAGCATTGTCCAAAGACATTTTCATGGTCATGTGGCTGGCATGACTGTATGCTGAGGTGCAGAGAACACTGTTCTCTTCCCATCAAAGTGGTACCCATTTATCTACTTGCATTTGCATGCTTTTGAACTGCTAGATTGGCAGGGACTGAAGCAAATAATGGGAGCTCACCCTGTCTCATGGCGTTCAGGTCTTGACCCAGGCTTTCCAGCTGACAAGCTCAGTGTCTTTAACCACAGAACCACCATGCCCTCTCCTTTGATTTCACTTACATCAGATTATGAGGAAAATAAGCTTCTTCAGAAGCTGTCTCTAAACGCTTTTTAAAAAAATACAATGCACATTTATTCTATACTTATTAAAATAACAATTTTAAATTTTTTACAGCTAAGAAAATAAACAGGGCATTTTTCCTGTACTAAAAATGTAAGAAAGCTTGACTTAATTTCAAAATTAAGTTTCAAATACCACTTTCCATTTGGCCTAATTATAAGGAATATACTTATAAGCACAAACAATACAAAATTATGCTGTTGCCTAAATTTAACCTTTTTACTTTGAAGTTGGTACATGTAATTTATTTGAAGTTAGAAATTAAAGATTACTTTCAATTTGCAAAAGTACTTTTAATATTGTTTACTATTCTTATAACCAATACTTGTATGAAATTTTAGAATTTAGTATTACCTGGATACTGAAAATGCATGCTATCCTGATTGCACATCGAATTCCTTCCAGGCAAAGAGAGGCAACTTCTGTGTCATCACAATCTTGCAAACCCACACTGAATGCAGCTAGGAATGGTGTCCAGGCTAACTAAAATACAGAATTTAAAAAATGGTACTGTATGTCACATTTTAATATTCAACAAAATATATAAAGCTAAGTATGGAAATGATTTACACTTTCATTTTTAATATATTTTCTCTTTAGCTATATTTCCTGTTTTTTTATCTTATGCAATTTATTTATTTATTTAACTTACTATTTCTTATTCTTTTTCTGGGCCTACACATTATGCTGTTTACTGCAAAAGAGAACAGCAAGATGGTTATTGATATATACTCTTATTCACTGATGCTAATGGTGATTATGTGAGGTCTCTCATTCACTGAATTCCTAAAGGATTCTGTGAGGTAAACTGGGTGTTAGTGACTTTCAAAGCAAGTGAATATTTGCAACTGGGTATGCAGAGTCCTAATTCAATATCCTAGTCATTGCACAACTCATAGCTTAAACTGCTATTTTCTTCTATATAAGAAGAAAAAGAAACATGTTTGCTGACTTAAACAAAAAAAGCAGAGCATTAGGGTCTTATTATATTTCATTACACAAGTTGCCACTCCTTTGCGGGCATAAATTAACTCCTTCACCACTACTAGAATGACTGACACTTGTTTTCCTGATTATTTTTTTACAGTGAATTGGAAGTTGGAAGTGATGACTTCAATAGTTCAAATCAAATTCAAACCAAATTTTATTCATGACATGCACAGACATACATAGTATGAAATGCAGTGAAATGTGTATAGTTAACAGGACAACTCTAAAAAATGGAGTATGTTAACAGAATTTTTCTCCCAAACTTACTATTTCATAATCAAAACCAATGTAGTAATATGAAAAAGATTTAGGGAGTCTCTAGCCAGGCCATGATAGGAAGGTCTCATCCCATGCACATGCTTAAGAGATTCATATATGCATGTGAGTGTGTTTGTATGAATGACAAGGTTGATAAAAATGTAAGCTTCTCTAACTCATATTATTAAAAATACAGTCTAACTCATATTATCAAATTTATGATACTGTTAACACATTTTGATTTGCCTAAAATTATACTAACATCATTAGAAAAGTGATTAAGAAACCAAAAAGATCAACCAAAAAGATGATTTAAAACTGAAAAATGTTACACTTCCGCATATGAGAACAATGAGAAACTTGAAAAGATTTACCTTGAACATGGGTCTTACATGTTCCAAGTGTGTTGCGCTTGTAAAAGGAGCTTGAACATGGCTCACTGCTTCCATCAAAGCTTTAGCTGTTTTAGCCATTTGCTCCATTTCTAAATTATAAAGTAGTCTTCTCTGCTTTTCACTAGCTACACCTGCAAGCAAATTGTTCTAATGAAATTATTCACCATCCACATCACAAACAATACTGAAGTCATTTCACTATATTCACATCCAAATACTTTAAAGAAAGATAATCTTTTGTCATAAAGTACGTTAAATATTTTGCTATTTGAATTTTTATTTAACATTCTTTCGGTAGCTATTTATGTTATCAATAATCAAAGAAGCTGCTCTTGAATATGTGGAGGCTAGAGCTGATACAACATGCAGTGGCTTAGGTAGTTATCAATATATCAACATTTGCCATGTAAGACTATTACTGGACTGGCTGCCGGTTAGTTTCTGGATGCAATTAAGATCATCAGAGTTTCAGCCAGAAAGAACCAGCAATTATCCTATGAACAATAGTCTTCTGTAGATACTTACTTTGTTTACTTGTTTTTGTGGGTATTGTTAGTTCTTTTGTTTCCTTCATTGAGATCTTCTTTCCTGCTATTTCATTATAAATAGCTGACAGATATTCTTCAGGGAGATCCTTACTATCATTGATACCTCTGTTCATCTTAATGTATTGTTCTTTGGTCATTTTATTCTTTACCTAAAAGTTAGGAGTAACATTACAGTATTATAGGTAAAAGTAAAAGTTTTATTAAATTAGAATTTATGAATGCTAATCAAATTCTAGTAAAAGATAAATCATGTTTAAGATGAATTTTATCTAAAGAAAGCCATTGCTAATCTATACATTTCAGAATTTTTATTTAACACATCATGCCATATTTTAGCAATTATCTACATTACATTACAGTTAGTATATTTATAGCAGTACCCACAACTTTTTAGTTTGTATTTAAAGACATTCTGATTCAATCTTGATAAAGTTTTTATTAGTGAAACTGTCAGTAAGGATCTTTTTCAATCCTGACGATCAGATTTAAGAATTTCTGCTCCCAGAGAATTTGCTTTGCAATCCTGCTGTGATCTTTTTGGTACCAGTTGAATACTTCATTCTTCTTTTTTATTCTTTCAATTTTAAAAACATTTTATGCTTTTTAGATCTCGGTTCATTTCACATGGATTTTGCTCTTTTACATTTGTTATTATTTAGGAATTTTGGGATATGAACCTTGAACTTTGTGAACTGCCACAAGAGCCTACTGAACAATATAGAAATGTAATGAATATATAAATACTATGAGAGCATCAGATTATCTATGCACAAAATTAATTCATTCTTCTTTTAGGAACAGCTGGAATGGAATTTCCAAGTATATTCTACCTAATTCCCTGTTTTTTACAATCTTCTTAGAATTTGTAGATTAAAAATGATGGAAAGCAGAGGTAATACATAGAATACATAGAAAATAGAGCTGAAACTTCAGAAACAGAGATTATTTGCTACTGAAAATTTGTACCAATTAAGGGAGGGGAAAAATGTGATAAGACACAACAGAAATACTTGTCTAAAGGTAGCATTAATGGCCAAATGAAAAGGAAAGAGCAGTAACTGAAATGTCTATACATTTAATTCTTCATTTAAAGGCATTTTAAGAGATTTATGAAACATACCTGTGGGCTATGGAGATCTGTTGTCAACATAATAATTGAATATGCCAAGACATATGCAGTGTCTGCACTAGCAAACAGAGTTTGCCTGTAAAAATAGATGCAGAAAGAAAGAGAGAGAGAGAGATAAATATTTTTCCCATTATTTGGTTTTATGAAACATTTTTCTGGTTTAAAAAAATAGAAGAGAAAAATGCTCACCCTTGATTACATTCCAAGTATCTAGCAGCAAATTTTTCCATTAATCTATCTATTTTCTGAGCTTCTCCTGGAAGACGGAAGCCTTCCAAAAACATACGCAGAGCAGAAACAAAATCCTTTGCAGAAAAGTCATGCTGATCCACATATGCATACATAACTTCTTTGTTAAATTTATCATTGTCTCCTAGAAACTCTCCAACCTGAGTCTAAAATGAAAGAAAACAAGTGAATTCCATATAGCCAAAAAAGCGCAACATATTACTATATTCATTTACTGTGATGGCTTCCAAAACTGTGATAGATCATTCAGGTTCTATATTACAGGCAGTACTTGACTTACAAACATTGGTTAATGACCATCTGAAGTTACAACAGAAGTGAAAAAGTAACTTATGACCATTTTTCACACTTATGACCATTGCAGCATCCCAGTATTCATGTGTTCAAAGTTCAGACACTTAACAATTGGCATGTATTTAGGATGGTTGCAGTGTCCTGGAGTTATGTGATCACTTTTTGACACCTTCTCATAAGCAAAGTCAATGGGGAAGCCAGATTCACTTAACAATTGTGACAAGAAAGGTCATAAAATGGGGCAAAACTTACTTAAATGCCTTCCTTAGCAACAGAAATTTTGGCCAATCATTGTTGTAAATCAAGGACTACCTGTATTTCTTCAGTTAACTGCAGGCACAAATTCTGATTTAAGAAACACGGACTGCAAGACAGAATATTATTAAAAATTAGGTTGTTTTTGACAAAAAGAGCATTGTGGCTAATTTTGGTTAATATTATCTGCTTTCAAAGAATGGCTGCTATCTTTTCTTCTTAAATGTTCAGCATTTTCTGGTATAGGTACCTTGAAAGGGGACAGAGATTTGTTAAATAACACAATAAAAAGAGGTAAGTTTTATTCATAAGGAATCCCTTAAAAACAGAGAACAGAGAACAAGTGCATGTTCTACACAGCCAACAAACCCTTTTTCTATACGGCCGGATACTTTTATAATTCAGAGGAGGTTTTAAAGCCGGGGACATTTAGCATAGAGGGCAACTGCTTCAATTTGTTCTAGCACAAATCCCTTGTAATAAGTAGTCACCTTGAATATCTGCATGAAGTCTTTGAATTATAGGAAGAAGCTAGTAATTGGAATCTAAGATTATTCATTAGTCTATATCAAATAATGGTAATTAGGTTTATAAAGGTAATTTTATTGAAAACGGACTAGTTTTCTTACAGAGTCTAATCTTTCTTCTTGGTGCAAGAACTGGGCAATATCTTCAGAAGTAATACCAAGCATTCCTTGTTCTTGTAGATACTGAATTCCTCTCTTTGGCTTCTTATTAAATCTGCATATAAAATATGTTAATTAAATGCTGATAGAAAATACATATTTTCATATCAAAAGAGCATTCAGAATAGCATAATTATTTTAAAATAATATAAACATCAAATTATAAACTTTCTCTTGCATCCCAAAGTGGAAGTAATGGCAGTTTCCATTTTTCTTATTTTAAATTTTTTGAATATATTTGGGATGAATGTTTACATGGAGGACATAAAAGATCAAAAATGTGTAGAACTTCATAGACAAATTTAATGCCAAACTAAAACTTTTCCATCATAGGATGCTTTGCTGCTTATCTAACCATTTCCGTATGGAACAGAATCAAATACAACAGCACTTAGGATTCTTGCACAGTCAAAAAATAATCACCAGAAATCAAGTAATTATACATCATTTAATCCAACTGGGTATGGTTTACAAGAGGCTATCCCTGAAAATGATCCTGACATGCCTGTATAGTTAATATGACAACTAACTATAACCATATAATACTGATCCTTAAATTTTTTATTTAAGATGCCTAAGAGCTTCAGGACCCAATTCAAATGCCTGCATCAACTGGAGAAGATGTACTGCTCTGCTTTGATCAGTCTTTGTGATAGCAAGGAGTGTAATATTCTTGATGGGGATGTCTCAATTGTGACACTCTGCCAGGAAAAATACAGCTAAGGCTATTTGGTTAAGGCTATCTAGTTTTTGTAATAATTGAAGAAATTTTTCACATGGGAACCTTTAGAGTAACAGCTGCTCCAAAATCAGATTGTCATTTGATTAACTTATTTTGACTACTGAATTCTATTGCTTTGTCTTATTGATTGGTTTATAAAAATAAATATCCGCTGAATATCCTCAGAAACAAGCAGCATATTTGACTATTACAATTGAACTGAGATGAGCAAGCCCTCCTCACTTTCTCCAGGACTCAAAATCTCCATCTTCACAAATAAAGCCACATATTGGAAAAATATGAGGCAGAAAAGTGCAGCAAACTTATTTTTCTCTTAGTGAAAGGAATTAAAAGGCTTCCGTTCCCTGAAAGCCAAAACAGAAAGACTGAAAAGAAGCTTCTTCCCACAAGCAGTTTGATCTCTAAACCACTGCACATGAATGGACCTTGCAGCCATAACAGACATTGTATTTTGTCATTGTCATTGTATCTGTATTTTGTATTGTACCTCTGACATTGTATTATCCCCTATCCCTTATTCCCTCTCCTTTCTATCAAACCTACTCTCCATACTTTCTACAGTCTACTCTCCTTGCTTTCCTAAATCCAAAGGTCAAGGGCGATCACCTAAGCATTTCACTACACACTATACTATGTATGACTGTCTATGTGACAAATAAAATTTGAATTTGAAAAACACTTTTACATTTTTCTATTTTTCATCTTCAGTGGTCTAACTTGCCCAAATCGACTTTGGAACACCTTCCAATCATCCAAACAGCAATGGATAATTTTAATTAATGAACATTAACTATTGTAGCACAAAGTAAGGCAAACATATGAGTTTACAGCATGAGTGTCAAACTCGCAGCGTCACATTACTATCATGTGATTTTTCATGATGTTTTTCCCATTCATGGAGCTGGGATGGGAGTGGCCTGCACGTGATGCATCTGGTCCATAGTTTGATACCCCTGGTCTAAGAGGGTAGGCATACAAAACAGCATGAACCTTCCTTCAAACATAAATATACAAATAAATCCACCCACTGTTTAAAATGGATCTCTATGCACTATAGAGAGAGAAAAACAAAGCACCTCTGAAGTCTTTTACCGAGAAAACAGCAACCTCAGTGAAAGAGATAAATCACTGTTTTCCCAAAGTATCAAAAACAGAACAGTTTTAACTTTCACTGAGATAATAGGCAAGATTTGTGGCTTGCAATTTTATTCCACGAAATTGTTTGAAATCTTTGGCATTTGTTGCTAATTACAGAGATTTTATTTTCTCTTTACTGGCATTGAATTCTCCTACTTTCTTCCTCCTCCTCTTTCTTTCCTAATACCCTTTTGTACTCGATTGTGTTGTCTCCTCCACTAATTTGCTGCCACTGACAATAGTCTACCTTCTTTTTCATATAGCCAAGAGATGCACTTATAGATTGTAGCTGTATTAAATTTTATTTCTTAAATTTAACAAACAACTAAACCAATTAGCTGTCTTAGGACTGAAAAAATAAACTTTAGTAAATTTCAAAATGGCACAAAAAGCATTCTCTTGCATTTTGTAACCTTTTGGAGACATGGATGAGAGCCATGGCTGCATGGTACATTTTAAATGCTCCTTGCAGAAACCATATTACTAAATTAGGATCTTTGACCTGTTAAGTCAGAGTTCCCCAACCTTTCCAGATTTGTGGACTGATGTGTATGTGGGAAGAGAGGATGATTCTGCGTGAGCGGCAGCAAGCGCCCGCATGCTAGTGCAAAGTGTGGATATATGTGTGTGTGTGTATGTGTGCACATGCTCAGCCACTGCTTCAGGTAGCCCACTTCTGAACAGCTCATGGCCCGGTAGTAGGACATGGTCCAGGGGTTGGAGACCCCTGTTCTAAGTGGAATTTTAGTAATGGGAAGTATGTATTACGCTTCTTCACAGCCCTTGAAGTGTTAAAGTTAATGACATTTATTTTTAAGATTAGTGTTGTGGTATCTACTAAGCTATTTAAAAGTAGAAAAATGAAGAGGAGATTGCTCAAAAAAGAAACAGAAAGTTCTTAAAATTCATCATACAGTGAAAAAAATAAAACGTACAAATCTATTCCTTGTTCTATTATTTCTTTCTGTTGCTTTAGAACCTCAAATTGCTCTGGATTGTCTGTACCAGACATCTGGGTGCTATAGCTACCAATTCCAGAGGAGGCTGTGGAGTCTAGGGAATTCAAGCTCCCATATCTGTTAATTGTCTCAGGATGTTTGGTTTCAGTACTTTCTTGCTCAGTGGGTTTTTCCTGTCCTGTGGAAGAGAAGAAAAATAAAATTATGTTTCTAAAGTACATTTATTGGCTAACAGCACACAAAATATTAGTAGTAATGTTAAATATATGTAAAGTAACGTATTTCACATAGTTCCAATAGCATAAATTTACATTTAACATTTTTTAGAACACATATAAAATAAATTCTAAAGTGTTGCTCTTCTTTATTTGCATCACTTAAACCAGGACTTTTCAAATTTTTAAAGATTTTTTTTTTTTTAAATCCTGGAATCCCTAAGAGGGAAAGTTTTAGTGAAAGAAAAATGTCTGTGAAACTTCTTCAGAATGAATAATTAACTTAGTTTAGCAAAATATGATGGAAAACCTAGAAAACATTTTTATTTATAATAAATAAAAGTAATAATTATATCATTATAATAAATAAAGTAATAATTTACCTAACGTTGTTTGAGAGTTGGGATTTACATATTGATCCTTACTCCATTCCACCATGCACTTCAGTATTGATACTAAGCATTCAAGACCCTTCTTTCTCAAACTTAATTCCTGTAAGAGATTGTGTGTATAAAAATATTAAGATTATTGGTAATTTTTAATCATTATTAGTTTTTACAACTGAAAAATATGGCACGGTCCTTACCTGAATGCTGGTCATGCCAAGTTCTTGGCTGCCTCTTCCTTGAGCAATCTTAGATAGATCATTAACTAGTCTTTCAAAAATATTTGCAGCATTTAAATCACAGTCATAATTTACATAAATGTCTACTACACTCTGGGCATCTGTAAAGAAAATATAATTTACATTGAAATCCTTTTATCAAATACAGAAATAAGTATAATAGTAAAAATCATCAAGCAAGCAAGATATCTGAATAGCCATGTTAAAGTCTATAACATGCCCAATGGAGTAATACCTGCGCATATCCGTGTCAATGTTTGAATAACCATCCATTTATGATCAAAGGAGCTAGTGGAAGTTTCTAAAATATATAGAAAAATCTCTTTGAAGAAAACCTAGGGAAAATAGAGATGTTATCTGCTTATTTGAAACATTTCTGCCTTCTATACTTTTCATTTTAAATCAGTATCAGATATACAGCATAGGAAACTACCTATGCGCCTTTCCCTGAGAAACAGTGTGACCTCCCCCCATTGCCCAAACAGACTCCAACACCAGATCTTTATGCTATTTTTCCTGAGGAAAATGTAAACTGCTCTTTAAGTTTCCTCGTTTCATAACTTCATAATTATGTACAATGAAAAGTAATAGAAGTAATAGATAACAATGTGTGGTTATGATATATTTTGATTTAAACAAATGTTTCATAAAGAAACTTGTGATTAAACATAGAGCACACTGCATCTGATTTTAAACAGTAATTTGATTTACTTAAATATCTAATGCATTTAAATTCTCTTCTATTTGGATGTCTTGCTAAACAAAATGGAACATAAGTCTACAAAAATAAGCCTAAAACAACTACTTTCAATAAGAGTTTTCTGGATAGTGGACAGATCAATATAAAATTTTAGGGTCAATTATCGGTGTTTCTTGGCTGGACTCTAAAGTACTACTTAGAAATATGTAGAAAACATTGCACAAGCTCTGTTGTTAGACACATAAATAAATCACTTATGTCACAAATTTAATTAAGAACTTTTTTCAATTTCAAAACAACTTGCTATGCTGAATAAGAAATTGTGATTAAAGACTCAGACATTTCATCAATCCTCTTCATGACTTTTTCAAATATTCAAAAGTTCCAAACATTTTTTTGCTTTTAAAATATATTCACAAAATCAAAATCTGGAGTTTTTCTGTCATTATCGCTGCTACATAAATTTAATGCACAACCTGCTACATAACTGAAGATACATTACTGTATCTGAGGTGCCTTATGGCAAGTGCTTTACCATTTTTAATTATTTATATTTGTATTTCACTTTCTCCAGAAATGAAACACAGAATACAAAACATTTCATTTTATGGTTTACAACTGCATCCATTTTTTAAAGGAAAAAAATAATAACAAATGATCTAACATTCCTATATTGGATTTTCAATTTGTACAGATTTCTACAAAGAAATTGCCATTTAGGTACCCCAGAGCACACATATTAGATCCATATAATCTAATATGTAAAAGTAGGCCAATAATACCAGATATACTGATCTGTATTTTAAGAAGACTTTAACCAAATTTAATTTCAAATATCAGGAGAAGAAAGAACAGAATAACGCTTCATTTTGAGTAATATCTGAATGGTTGTCCAACATAACATATTTACTTATTTAATGCTATAGTTTATTGTTCTTATAATAGTAATACTTTGGAAACAATTTATATTGTTTATTATTGATTCAGGATAATGTTTTGAAATAAAACTTGAACTTGAACTTGAATGCAAACAAGTCCAATCAATTGAAACTAGAGTAGATGTTCTTAATTTTTTTATACTTCAAGCCTCTCAATTACATCAATTTATAGTACAATAAGTACACTCTTTAAATTACTAAATGTACATTACCTCAATTTGCATCTTCAAATGTGTCTTAAAATTTGAAAGTAAAGTCAGAAATATAGAAAGGGAAAGTTCAAATACTTCTGGAACAGATGAAACTCCATTTTTAGACAATGCTACACAAAGGTACTGCTTAATAGCATTAATAAACATTTCATTTGTCCTAAAAACAGGTCCTGCATTTTGCAAAATAGATAGCAGCAACTGTAGTGAAAGGATTTTTGACCGCAATTCATGCGACCTAGAAAGATACAATCTTAGTATGAGAAACAATTTATGGAGACATCTCTCTTTTTAAGAAATAAAAAGAAAAAATATTCCAAATTGTCTAACCATTGTTAAAGAGCAGATAATAATAAATATTCAATTAACAATAAAAATTAACTAAACAATAAACTATGACTGACTTAGCTTAGATTGATATTTTGTGTTTGTTGCTGTAGCGCATAATGTAGTTTGTGTATAAAATCTCAAAATAATATAATATACAGTTATATAGCTGATTCATAGATACTAAGTGTCAAGAACAACCCTTTTTTAAATAATCGTATAAAATACATTAATACAAGAGAATATTTGTAGCTCAGGGTTAAACTCTCTAAAAGTACCAAGTACCCTACGAATACAATGTTCCATAATGATATATTGTACTACATTGGAAATGGGAGAAGAATCTACAGGCTACAACTACTGCTAATTTATATTTTTATTTTTTGAATATTTCATAGAAAAAATGGTGCCAACTTACTTTGGATCAGGTGGTCCATCTGACAAAGGCTTCATAGACAGTTTACACAGTGACCTGAATACTAGAAAGGCATCC
>JAEANM010006434.1:0-18601 GCA_017656035.1 Myanophis thanlyinensis | reverse complement strand
ATTAATTAGATTAGTGGCCACCAATTAAAACCTGATTATGAATTTTAAAATTTTAAAATTTGAGACAATTAAAATTATAGATTTAAAACTAATTAAAACTAATTAAAATCCCCAACCAATAGTACAATTACAGTAAACAAAGATGGGAAAGACAAAATACGATTATGTTTTTCTGCTTGCAATACTTCAGATTTTTAAATTCCTTTTTAACTGATAGTTTCTATGTAAACCACATCCAAAATTACTCTGAACATAGAAGGTTCATAGAACAAGGTTAACTGGAATGGAACCAGTGATATATAAGAGGTGGAGAGCTGGACAAACATACCTAGTTCTCAACCATTCAAAGATAATAAATGTGAACCAGATTTTGCTCCCTCTTCATCTGTTTCAAAATCATCATTTACCTAAAATTTAATAAACATGCTCAAAATTAATTCCATCTATTGCTGGCAATGTGACAATAGTGTCATATCTATTCATAGTTGGAGAGCTGTCCAAATATATCAAGCAACACCAATATTTCTCAGTCTGTTACTTTCTTTTCCTCCCTATTACTACCTGGGTACTTTACGCATATTCTAGGCCTTTTCCTTCCCAGAACTTGTCAACTGTTACTATTACTTCCGTGTCGGAAACACCAAGGTGCGCTTCCATGCTGAAAGGATTAGCTGGTTAGATCACCAGGGAATGCCTAGTTGGGGACTCCTCTCATGTACCTGCCAACTGCTAACAGAAATGGATGGGGTTCTCTGCCTTGATACCTTCCCACTGAATTAGAGCCCTTAGAATCTCCAGGCCAGGCTGGCTGATAATGCTGAACACACTAAAGCAGGCATGCCAAACATGCGGCACATTGCAAGTGCACCGTCGGCCTCTACAATGTTTTACACACCACTTTTAATCCTTCTTGAGCAGAAAGGTGGGATAAAATATTTTAAGTCAATAAATAAAATTAAGTGAGTAAACAGGAAGGAGAACCCTATACGCTGTCCTGCATTCACTGTTGAAAAGGCAGTCTAGACATGTAACAAATAAGCAAAAAGCTTCTGAGGCTCCCCAGGAAAGTTGCAAGAGAAACACCTCTCCCCAGGAACGACAGCAACTCCTCCTTAGCCTGGTCAGAGGAGTTGGTCATGCGAGGCTGGCGCTTGTAACCTGACCCACACTGCCATTGCCGACATGTGTTTTCTGCTTGTCCCGCTGTCCCAAGAGCAAGACGGGCTGCCCTCCAAGCTGCCAAGGGCGAACCCAGCTGCTGCCTCCCAATTGAAGAGAGTGTGGCCCTCATCATAACTCAGATGTGACAATATGGCCCTCAGGGGACTCTGAGTTTGACATGCCTGCACTAAAGATAGCTGGTTGCAAGAGTCGTTTGTCTATTAATGGACCACAACAAAAGGACCAACACCATTGTCTCTGTTGGTTTGAACACTACAGTAGATTTATAAGAAACCTGCCTAAAACCCAAAGAAATTCTTTTCCAAACACAATTATTAAGTAATATGTATTGAAAAGGAATGCTGAGGTTGCAAGAATTTTGGCAACTGAACTATTTCCCATCTACAACTGGTCATTTCAAAGAATATTGAGATCGGTGTTTATTTTCTAATTGTTTTCCTTGAAACTGAAACTGGCCGGTTTTTTCACTTATAACAAAGGAGCCTGCAACTAATTTTTTTTTGCACAATAGACTCCTGAATGTTTATCAGTTTGAAAGCAACAACATAACTCCATGCAAATAATTAGAATAAATATTATCCTTGGGCATTGCTGAATAACTGCTGCAACAGCCCTGTGTGGTGAAATGGGGATAATATGGGACAGTCAAAAGATGACTACGCACTTTCTTCTCAACCTATACTGCTCCTGATTCAAATTGTCTGGTGGTTCTGCAACTAGCCTGGTCCTATCTGGCAATCACCAAAACTATATTTGGCTCTCCAACATCTATCACAGCAGTGGTGAAATTCAGCCTGGACACACTGGTTCTACTGAACCAGTAGTGGCGTTGAAGTTTAGCCCCACCCACCCACCCCTGCCCTTTCCTATCCTATATTCCCTTTATTTTTTTCTGGTTTATTCACCTAAATCGCCTGGAACAGCTGTTTTGTGGGCCTCTGAAGCTTTCCAATCACCTGGGTTGCCTCCGGAATAGAAAAACTTGTGGTTCAAAAGCTGCGCGGCAGTGTAGTAAAACCAGCTGAATTCCACCACTGTGGAATTCAGCTGGTTTTACTACACTGTGTATCATAGGCTCTTCTCTGCCAACCACCAGAGTGACTCACGGAATAAAAGTATTGTAAATAAATCGTTTTGTTTCTTTCATCTACTCTAATAAAAATCAAACATTATGATAGTTCCTAGATTCCCAATGTGGTATTCTACAACAGGCCCATGGCCACCTCCTTTGAAGCCTGACAGATTTCATGCTCTTTTTGAAGATTTCTGCTCTATTATGTCCCATTTGACCTGAAAGTTAGCCTTGCATTTGAACAAATATAGCTTCCCTTTACATCCATAGACTGTTTCTCTATTCGGTTGTGCTTAGGCAAATTCTTGAGGAGGATTGTCTCCTCTTTAATATGCCTTCCATTATACATCCTGTCATATCTAAACTTGGTAATGGTGCCAGGGTCAGAACTGTTTTAGCATAAGGCCAATACAAAAAAAGTCCTGTTTTTTTCACATAATAAATACGTATCTCAAAAACTAAAGATTTGCCTAAAGTGCTGTATTTTCGTTGGCCTGTAGGTGGTGCTGTAGAACCACATTCTCTTTATTAATCTCAGATAACAGTATTTTCAAAATTCCAAATATTGATAAACAATTCATTAAACTTGGTCAGGTGATTAAAGATAAACACTTCAATGGTGAAAAAGCAACTGACAAGATTTTTATATGTGACTAGTTTCATGTTCAGTTCCTCCCAGGAATTATATTCTGTATATTTTATTCAGACTGCCTTTTAATTTGCACATTTAATTTCATTTCCTTTTGGGGGGGGGGGAAATCTTTTTTTAATCTGTCACTAGGGAGTAAATCACTATTCCAAATTGACAGGATCGTTTTTTTTATACTAAAAGCTATGCAGCATCCTAGGAATATGTTCTATCTGCTTTCTACAGAAGGTCACTCTAGTCTAGCAGCTATTACTTCTTCCCCAAAATACTATTATCAAAAGTAGATCAGTCTCTTCAGCTATTTTAGTCAGAAAAAAAGCAAACTAGTTTGAACTCTTGATGGTTTTATTTTGTTCTGAGTATACAGGGCTATGATCATAACACTGAAGAAATTATCTAAGTGGCTAATGAAGTATCTGAAAATGAAAAATCAAACACAGAAGATTCATGCAACACAATACTTCAACCTTGATGTATTCTCTGCCTTCATTTACCTGTCATTGTGCAGGAATGTACATTAAAACATTTCAGGCTTTCCTGCCTCCTCTTCATAGGTGAAATTCAGCAGGTTCTAGCACAGGGGTCGAGAACCTTGGCTCTTTCATGACTCATGGACTTCAACTCCCAGAATTCCTGAGAAAGCACTTCTTGCCTTAGCTTAGAACCTGAGTCTTAACAGCTTAAAATGGCTGGCTCAGGAATTCTGGGAGTTGAAGTCCATGAGTCATGAAAGAGCCAAGGTTCCCTACCCCTGTTCTAGCAGGTTCGCTAAAACAGGTACTATATTTTCTAAGCAGTTGGAGAACCGGTTGTTAGAAGAAATCCCTTTTGTTTTTTCCACTTTACAGGGTTCATCCTATAAGGAAGGCAGGAAAGAAACATTCTGGTGTTGTTTCTAGCCTAATCTTTATAGCCCTGCTTACAGAAACTGCCCACCCAGTCGCATGACCACCTAGCCATGCCCACTAAGCCACGCCCACAGAACCAGTAGTAAAAAAAATTGAATTCCACCATTGCTCCACTTGAATAGATCCAATAATGGAAAACCACTACCTCATAGGTAATTGGCCCCACCATCAAGCTGATTTTTCCTTTAGTAAAATTTTTATAAGCTTCTGCAGAAACCTACCTTTCAAAAATTTACTGTAAATGCATGATTCTATGAGCAGCACTCTAGAATGAGAGAATGATTTCTTAACTTTTTATGTGGCATCCTTTCAGATGGTTGAAAAGTACCTTTGTATCACCCGTTTCCATTTTTCAAAATCAAATACACTCAAATTTCTTCAACCTTTTCTCACAGAACTTGGTTTCCAGTCCCATGAACAACTTTGTGGCCTTCTCTAAACTTATTCCATTTTGTATAAATCCTTTTTAATGTGTGATATCCAGAACTGGACACAATACTCAAGATAAAGTTCGAACAAAGCAGCATAAAATGTATTATGACTTTCTACAATTTGATTATAATTATAATTATGATAATTGACGACTCCCAGCAGTTCAGCAGTCTCACTGGCTCAAGGTTGACTCAGCCTTCCATCCTTCTGAGGTCAATACAATGAGGAGCCAGACTGTTGCGGGCAATATGCTGACTCTGTAAACCACTTAGACTAGAGGATTGTAAAGCACTGTAAACAGTATATAAGTCTTTTGCTATTGCTATAAGTATTGCAGATCACAACTGCCGATTCTTTACCATTCATGTTCTTTTTCTTTTTAGAGCACCACCAGCAAGAAGACTTTTTATTTTGTTGTTGTTCCTTTTTCCAACACTCAGGTTAGCAAAGTCTTCATTTTTTTATTTCTAGAATTCCCCATCAAACCTCCCAGGCAAAGTCCTATTAGCTCTTCTATTTTATTTGAAGTATGGCTATTGTACTTCATATGTATATATGAGATATATATAAAATATAAATATTAAAAAACTAATGCCAACAATTTACCACAAGGTGGCACTGCAATACTACAGTTGTTAAGCGAGAATGAAACCAACCAAACTTTCAAAATGCATCTTACTCTGTCATCAAGGAAGAACTACTGTATTTTTCAATTTAAAAAATATTTAATATACTCATTGAAACAAGTAAGCTGCATGTGACTATTTTATTGTTTAGCATATATTTATTATAAAAGATAAATGTCCCATGTAGGCAAAATCAACTCTTGCTAACTTACATGGAAATAATCATGCAGTATTCACGACAACAGTATGGCACTGCCTTCCTTTAGGATGTTTTTTGGATCTTTGGTTAGCTTATAGTCCTGATATTCTTAAATTGTCTCCCATCAAAGTACCAAGCAAGAACAAACTCTTATTAGCCAGGTTAGCCAGATGTATCAACCAAACTAAAAGTTTAAACATTTTCTTAGAAGTGAGCACCATGGTTTAGCTAAAAAATATTTTTTTATTATTTAACAACACTCCAACATATTAATGTGATACTGTGGTTAAGATTTTGCAGTCTTGCCTTCAACTGTACAGAAGAACTAAGAACTGCCAGAAGAACTGCAAGTTGGATTCAAAAGAGGCAGAAAAAATCATATCACAAAAGAGGCAAAACCAGATCATATTGCTAACATTTGCTAGATAACAAAACACACAAGAGTTTCAGAAAGATATTTAATTTTGCTTTATTGATTATAAAGGAATTTTACTCCAAACCACAATAAATGATAAATAGCTCTTAAAAACATTTGACTACAAAACACTCCGTATGATGAACAGGAAGCAAGAGAATGATGTTTATAATCATTAAATGTATGCGATTATTTTAGGGCTCTGCACCATTTTGCAATGAATATTTTGCTTACGGTTGGATTAGAAAAGAGGTTATTTACTGGAATTACTATAGCTAAGACTTGTGTTATAGGATGAACAGCTCTACAAATTTAATTAAGAGGAAGTGAAAAGATAGTGAAATTGTTTGTGTTTGTTGTGATGGGAAGTTAGCTTCTTAGAATTTTTTCTTTTGCATTTTCTATTTAATCTTTTTTCACTTTTTATTTATTCTAGTTTAGTTTTAATTTGTATCATCTTGTATTATTGTATTTAAATTTTCAATAAAGTATTTTGAAAAGCAGCAATAACAATGCCAACCCACCAAGAATAGGAAAAGCAGAAAATGAAGTAGCTGGCCTTACTTTTCTACATTAAAACATTTACAAGGATAGCTATGAAAGGGAGACTTCTGCTATTGGAAAGACCATGATGAATATAAACAAAAAATTAAAGTGCAAGGATACTACATTAACCACGAAAATATGCATTATCAAGGTGATAACTTTCCCAGCTATAACAAAGAGATGTAAAAGTTGGGCATCAGAAAAGCTACGCAATTTCTCAAAATGATGCATTTGAATTATGCAGGTGGGACACGTTAAGAACATTTTGGATAAAAAGAATGAACAATTCAGTACAAGTAGCCTTTGACTCATAATGGGAGTCTCCCCTTTACAGTTACAAGAGGGTCATTAAGTGAAGCAACGTATTCATCTCACTTCTATTCAATACTCAACCTCTATTCTCACTGATGCAGTTGTTAAATGGCCATGCAGGTCTTTAAGCAGGGCATGCAGTATCTCAAGGTTGGGGGAGGTCATGGAGACCTACTAAAGGACCAGACCCACCCGCTTGAGGACTCCTACAAAACGATGCACTGCTTGGATGACTTGCAAAGAAGTTTAGCCAAATTCTTGTAATATTATGCTTCCACTAGCTAGTATAAACTACCTTCAGAATAACTGCAGGCTCGTCTTTGAATTCCAATTAGTTAAAAAATCAAGGAAATAAATTATTGTTCTGTTTCTGTATGTAAAATACTCTTAAGTGTAAGATGCACCTAGCTAGTCACAATAAGACTAAACTGGGCGAGCTTTCAGTCTGATTCAGCTTTAAGGTTCAAAAAAGTCATGTTCGTACTTCCTTGATTTGTAATCTAACTTTAAAATATTTGTTGTTTTAAAACTTATAAATTCTACCCATTCCATTGATAGAGTTTTGTGCATTCTAAATTGAAATGTGTATGTTTTATATTAGCCACAAGATGGCACAAAAAGACAAAACATTAGTATATGTACCAGAAGTTACAATGTCAACTAAAAAGAAACAAGAATGGAGTTTTTAACTAATTATATGCACATACTATAACTCACTGTTAAAACTTTTTACACATTTCTCACTGAATTCAATGAAATTTGCTTCCTTGTTTGCATAATCAGAATTTCAGATCTGCAGTATATGTATATTCATAGGCATTCACAAATAGTTATTTTTGAATAACCTCAATTAATTCAGTGACACTTGATCAGAGTAAACACTCAAATATTTCTTCACGGGAACCAGATTGTCAGTTTCTTGGCCAATATCAATTTGCATCCCCGACCTCAGCCATCCCCGCTTTATAATCTTACAAATTACATGATATTACAAAACCTGCACTAGACATTTATTTACATATTTAGGGCCTGTAAGTTTTAGTACCATCAGTAACTCTTGAGATTCAAAATTATTGCAAGAAATGACACATGAAAGCAAATAACTGCAGTAAACCAAAAATCTTAATTTTAAAATTATGGTAATGAACCAATAATTCAACATACACCCCTTTTCAATAAAGGTCAGTGCGTCTCCTTGTAGCTAATGGGCCATTGTTAACAGATATGAACAAAATAATGTTTCTTTTGAGATAATCACTATTAAGACAGTTCCATCCCATCTGAACTCTACGTAAATATTTTTTACAAGGATATGCAAAACCACAAAAATGTTCTTTTATTAGGTCCGTAGAAGCCAATGGGCTTGCTTGGGCCCCGGTGACTGACCCAGATTGGATCCTGCAGTAGAAATTCAGGTGCTGCAAAGCAATTGAAAGAATCAGCATTATACTAGAAGGCAAAGTTCTTTATAGAAACATTACATAAGAAGAGGAATTGGATATTCCATATAGTAATGGAGAAAACCATCTTGGTTTATCTATATTGTCCCTGTGAAAAATAATGTTGATTTCTTCTCTTGGCACTTAAAGCTGAATTTTTATTTAGATACCAGTTTATACACATTCAAACAACTTAAGAATAGTGAGATAGGTAAATGGACAGATAAATAAATATAAAGCCATATTATATATAAGTCTTGTAGTGCTGGCAGAAATTTGGATTTCTGGAACTAACCATAAGCCAATTGTGAATTAGTTTTCTCTGAATTATGAATCCACACATAATTTACCAAGTCAGAGAATTTATACTGCCTTAACACTACTTCTAACTGATTCCAGGAAATTTTGCAATACAGCATAGCAGCGAAATACATTTCCTAAATATTTTCAAGCAGGAGCTTTAGTTTAGTCTCATTTTTTTATACTTATCCTAATAGGATTATAGCCTTGGTTCCAGGAAACTGCAAATGCCTCTCCCCATTCCAACAATACATACCTTAATCCCAGTAAAATAATACTGCAATAAATTTCAATAAGCATGTTTAAGTTCCAACTTGCAAAACCTGTAAAACTATTTGTAAATATCTAGAGTAGATACATGTCTTAACTGGACAATGGGAAACAAACGATGATAAAATGATAAACTAGTTAATGTTCAGTCATGAAACTAAAAATCCTAACAATGAATAGCAGTTACTTTTGACAGTGACAATGAAAATTGTGTACAAATATATCTGAAACAACAATGTTCCTTAGTACATTTAACCATTTTAAACAGGGCCACCAGACCTGGGCTACAAACACTAGATGGCAGCAAACAGATACAGAAAAGTATATGTTTAGTGACTTCTGCATTTTTCCAGTCTATATCTGGCAGGCAATCCTACTTGAAAATAATAATCTTACCTTCCTGGACCATGCCGAGGAGAGAGGATAGATTAGCTCTGAAATCCTTTCTACCTTTTATTTCACTGTATTGCTTGAGTTTTCATTGTAACAAAACAAACCTAAGTAAATTTGACACTTCTTTTCAGCAGGAAAAAAAACCTGTATCAGCTGCATCTAATGTATTCCTTTTTTTTAAATGGCAATGGCCACATTGGATCAATTACTAAGTGTAGGCAGAATGAAGCCTGATACCAAATCCCCCAGTCAGAAGGCTTTCTTTCTATTCCCTCTATAAATCACTGCCTATATATAACAATTCAAGGTAATGATAGAGGAATCTGCACCTTCTTGATCGGGATTAATCAGAAGCTGCATATCAATCACATCTGGAGTGGCAGGATCCCCAATCTCAATCAAGAAATTAGCTGGTTTGGGTTCTGCTTTCTTCTGAATCTACCTTTTTACTTATACTTTTCTTTGCTTTATCCAAAAATGAAACAAATTCCATACTTTCCTGTAACCGTGCTATAAAACTTTATTTCTAGTTTCCTTAACAGTTTGAGTGAAGGTTTTGAAAAGAGCAGGAGGGAAGCATCTATCATGAATCATAACCCACTAGATTAGATAGCTACTGGATTGGCTGCAGACTATTTCCAAACCAGCACTCTAACTCAGGAAGAGAGGAAGCTATGACTTACTGGATACTGAAAACTGATTCATCACTGGCCATTCTAGCTGGGGCTACCAAAAAGAGAAACACACCATTGCCTGGATGGTCAGATTCCTCAGCCCTCTCTGCCTGTCAATCCTTTAATCTTCCTGCTATTTCCTGAATCATTCATTCAGTCCTTGAGGCATTAAAGAGTATAAGAGACAGCAGCATGCACTGTGGGATGGGAAACGGCCTGTCTCTCACGTCCAAAGAGATGTTTGTTGTGCAAGACACTAAGAACAAGTGAGCCTATTGTCAGAGTGTCAAAAGTCTACAAAAAAAACTAAGATGAATTTTTAATAAAAGAAACATTTGGAAAGACCACCTTTTTAACTCATTTATTTCAATGGGTTAAATCACAAAGTGATTCAGAGACCTTCTAGCATCCATATTTCTATTTTTCATTTTTTTGGGTTATACCCTACACTATCTTCTAAAACAATATAAAACAGTTAATAAGGGGCAATGGTTCCTTGAATCCCTTCTTTTCATTCATTATTTTGACCTAGCTACATGTTGCCATCCTATTTAATAATTTAGTAGTGAAGTTATAAAATGTCAGTTCACACTCTTTGGGACCTGGTACACAGATTTGGTAAAATATCTGCCCTGTTGTCTCAATCTTGCCCACAGGGAATGGTAACAAAGCAAGAAAGTTGCTTCCTCTAGGGCAGGGGTGGGCAATTACAGCTACTTCATGACTCGTGGACTTCAACTCCCAGAATTCCTGAGCCAGCCATGCTGGCTCAGGAATTCTAGAAGTTGATGTCCACGAATCATGAAGGAGCCGTAATTCCCCACCCCTGCTCTAGGGGAGAGGAAGCAGTTCAAAATCAGCCTAAAGCAAGTGTGTCTACAATTATGATCAGTGGCTTCATAATGGTTAGTGTCACCAGATGCATGAAACTGTACCCTTTTCGAACAGATACTTATACACACATGAAAAGGAGTGGGGCTTCAATCACCCAATGGTTCTCATCATTAGGAAGCCAATGACCATCAGTGTAGCTAAAGTGCCACTATCCAGTACCAAAGCCAGCAGAAAACTATGGTGCCTTAAGGAAGTGTTGGGACCATGTTCCCAGCCCCTACTCTAATTCAGCAACAAAGCAAACTAGAGGTGTGTCTGCACTAGAAATTGGGGAAGGAGAAAAATAGGGAGCAGGAGACCTCTCCCTCTGATGCCATTTAGTGGCAGATGATCTATTATCAGGTCGTCAATCCCAGGCAATTGTTCCTAAGAATCAAGGGACTGGTTGCACAGGAGAGGTTTCCCCAATTTCATCTCCAATCTCATGCTATCAATGACTGGCATTAAATAGCATGGAGAAAGACAGAGAAGACGACTGAGTGGATTGAGGACAATGTCATGCATTTGTGTACTAGAAAAAAGTTATTGGTAAGTTGGACATCTTTCTGCTGGGACAAGGAAGGAGGGTTTATAGATCAAATTGATCTGATTTGCATTTTGGGAATAAAGATGACTGTGCCTCCCTCTTTTTTATATTGAAAACCCCCAAACTGTCACTGTCTTATATCATAGGTAAAACTCAAAGGTTTTTTATTGATGAATCTTTCTCTTCCTAGTCTCTCTGTTCTCTTATGTTAGAAGAAATGTCCATGTGTTAACTTCCAACACTGATGGGCTCGTAAATGGGCTTTGCTCATTGCTGTTGGAAATAGGCACAACTAAAAATGATACTTATGAGAGCTGAAATCATAAGAATTAAAATTTCATATTAGTACAAATTTCCAATGAATAGTACTTCTGGCATTGTTTAAAAAGGCTCCTTCCAACAGTGGGGTGTTTTAACATTTATAAGTTTCGAGTCATATACTAAATAAATACAGCTTTGGAAATTAATAGCACCAGTAGAATAAAGAGAGCAGTTCCTAATTTTTAAATCAACCTTTTTCTTTAGAAATTCCAACCAAAATTTGAACAGTGAAGATCTAGCTATGGCTGGTTTATGTCTCTATGTCTGCTAAACTGACGCATTTCTACTACATTCAATTCTTTCCATACTTTCCAGTTAATTTTAGTTAAATCGTTTCGGGGGTGGGGGGAAGACTGCAAATGTTATACTCACTGCACCATGACACAATGTCCCCCCAACTATTTCAGAATATCCTTTGTCAGAAGAGATTTGTCCCTTTACGTTCTTCCTTCCCCCCCCCATCACCCAGTTTGGCAACGCCGAGGTTTTTAACACGTACCACCTGTTTGGAGCACATATTGGCAACCGTGCTTTGATCAATGATTGCTTTCACATTCTAGAGCAAACAGCGATTCTCTCCTAAGCATTATAAAAGGCAAAGCACCTACGCTGTGAATCATCTTCCTTCCACCAAGGAACTAGGAGAGCAGCCCTGTTACGCTAAAGGAGCAAAGCGCCACGCATGCGCACTGTGGTTGTTTTCCACAAAGCTTAAAATGAGCTGGCAGCGGCAGACTACTTGTCTTTGTAGAGAGACCACAGAGCTGGCGGGCAGCAGCTGCGAGCAGCATCTAATGCTGGTACTTTTGAAGAAATCCCCGATGAAGTGCTCGTAGAGATCACACTGATCCTGCCTGCAGCCTTTTTCGCAGAGCAGAGAAAACTGATCAGTGTCAAGTGAAGATCGCATTTTTACATGAGATCTTGACTTTCCTTCCCCCTTTTTTTCTTATAGTGTATTTTTATAGACTTTTATTATTAAAACAAAAACTAGAAACATGGTGCTGGGGAAGGTGAAGAATTTGACAATAAGCTTTGACTGTCTCAATGACAGCAATGTTCCCGTCTATTCTAGCGGGGATACAGTCTCAGGAAGGGTGAATTTAGAAGTGACTGGAGAAATTCGAGTCAGATCACTTAAAATCCATGCAAGGGGACATGCGAAAGTACGCTGGACTGAATCTAGAAATGCTGGCTCCAACACTGCCTACACACAGAATTACACTGAAGAAGTAGAATACTTCAACCACAAGGATATCTTAATTGGGCACGAAAGAGGTAAGTCATATTTTTTAATTATCCTTGAATGTTAAGTTCTGACAACCTTAGATGTACTGTTTAATCCTGAGCGTAGTTGTTCAAAAGAACCTCCTTAATGCAAGGGAATTTATTTTCCTGTATCGAAGTTCATAATTGAGCTTCATACAGAGTTGGGAAAAATATCAAGGTTATATTAAGGAAGGAACCCCGAGATCGTCGCTGCAGCTGCAAAGTGCTTCCATAAAGACTTTCAACCCCCATTTTCTTTTTTATAGAGATCCTTTCACTAGTAGATCAAGAGGGCTGTTTTTAATGAATTGATTTTGGAAGGATACATGTTGGAATCTGTTAAGTATCTGATGACCCCCCCAAAAAAATAATAATGTGGAGACTGATTTATTAATCCACTTTTGAGAGCCTGCAAGCCGATCAGTGATGTCTTCAGAATAAGAGAATTGTTGAGAGAGAAAGGGCTCCCTGCGGCTTATTTTGACACTTGCTTTTCAGCACCCCACGTGTAGATCCGCGTTCCCTTATAAAGGCTGGAAAAGTTGGTAAATTTCGCCGTATTTTTCTGTAATTCTTTAGCCGCCGAGGCGTAGGGAAAGCTGTTTCGGGGAGGGGAACCCCACTCTTAAATGACCCTCACATCGAATTAATAGGGCATCTTTTCTAAGTTGAGGAGTTCTATGATGTATGAACCTGGCGGTGCCAATGCAAAGAAATCTGCAAAGGGAAAGGGATTAACAAGAGGAAAATACTTTATCGAAGGGTAAATTAGTCTCCAGATTGTTGTTCTATTGTTTGAAATGGTGTCAGTGCAAGTATAGCAGAGTCTAAGGTTGTTTTTCTGAAGTTTCCACCCTTTGTTAAAAGCGGTTCAATCCTGTTTGGGACCGGTACTGGGGAGAAGGGAGGGGGTGGCGCTCCTCACAGCAGATTGGTTAGGCGCGTCAGGTGGTGGCGATGACTTAATTCCTAGCACAAGAAAATGTTAAAGCAGGTTATGTAATTTTGGCTTGTTCTTTTTTTATATATAGATGCAGATAATTTGCTGCAGATAGGAGAGGGAGGTTAGACGATTCCACCTTAATTCTTAGTAGCATGGTGTAGGGTATTCTTTTTTTTCTTTTTAATCTGAAAGTAGTTCTATGAAAAAGCTTCCAAGCGATTTTAAGTGATGCGAGGAGGGCGCTTACACACTTACACTGAAAGGTGTACAGAAGGCAAAACTTGTTATTGCGAATCACTTTGAGAATATAATACAGCCTGCACCCAGCGGTTGTGCAAAACGCAAGCCCCTTCCCTTAATAATGGCAGTCTTGAAAATGCCCACCCCCGCCGTCACTGAACTGCACAAATACGTGTGCAGCGTTCCCGGGAAAAGTGAGGTTAGAAGCCAAGGAAAACCCATTTTCGGTTGCTTTTCAGATGCTCTTATTGATTGCACCTGCTTCTATGGTTAATTGCCACAATAAAAAAACAAAGGTGGGTTTTCAAATCAGTATTTATTAGTGAGAAACAAAGACTGATGGTGATCTACGCTTCGTAGGGTCGGGACCCTTGACCCAAGCCCAAACGGGTAACCGAGGAGTTACACTCGGCTGAGTTGTCCCTTCCTTCACGACATCGCTGTCCCGACGGTGAGAGGCTTGGAAGGCTGACACCCTCCCCAACCCGGACCGGGGGAGTTCCAACGGCTTAGCTGAGGAGGCAGACAGGAAAGAACCCGGCAGCCTAGCATGCTCGGCGAAGCCACGCCCAGCGCTCGTACAGTCATTGGCCCGGAGAGGTTTGTTAGGCTGTTGCTAAGGCAATGCCACTTCTTGATTGGGAGGTGGGGAGCCGATGAAGTGGGGCGGGATTAAGAGCCGAGGTTCCTACCTCGCGAAGCCTTTGCCTGCTCCTCAAGTGGAGTTGCGCGTGCTGTCGGAATGTGTATTCTTGGAGGGCTTTGGTGGAGGGCGGTCCTTTGTCCTCGGCCGCGCGAGGCTGGCGGTTGCTGTGCGCGTGCAATCCGTGCAGCAATATAATAAACTCTTGGCCCAGCGCAGTAAAAGCCTGGGTTGTGCTTGGGAATTAGTAATAAGTCTTCCTCAGCACTTAACTCTGCCGATTGCGGAATTTCAGTTTCTGGGCAGCACTGAGCGGAGCGCCTCCCTACTACGCCGGCACGGTGGGGTTTATTTGGGGGGGGGGGGGGGGGAAGCGCGCGTGCATAGATGTGCAAGCAAGCGCTTGGTGCCACGTCGTTTCAGTTTGGTTGGGAAAATTGGATAGACTTTAAATGGGGGAATCCCGTGCAAAGGAGCCTGTAGGAAAGGATGTGCATAACCGAAGTCGAATTGGTTTGGGGGAGGGGGTTTATAATGAAACTCATTTCACCAAAAAGCGGAGTTTTGTGTTTATTAATATATTCACCGCAGCCATAATAATGAAAAATGCCCTACTTTTGCTTGGGCATCGATTCCGCAATCCTAAACCCCGCAATCTTATGTGTGGTGACAGCAAGTCCTAGGCTGGGTATTAAAGCCTATCCGGTTCCGAAAGAGATTTAGTTCCCCTAGTCCTTAAGACGGACGGGAGACAGATCGGAAGGTCGACCCTCATTGCAGAATCGAGTCTCGTCCCGCAGGATCGTGACTTTGGAACCAAATAAGAGTGGGTGGGTGTTGGATTCCTACATCCTATTTAATAGTCCCGCTGGGATCCGGATCAACTGCTCAGTCTCGAAAGCAAACCGAGAAATACAGTAGAGATTTGCAAAAATGAACCTCGGTTCCCTTCTTTTTCCTCCCCGGTACTTGTACTTCTTCACGTACACAATTTTGCGTAATTTACCAGGAGGTAAATAAACTCTGCCCAAATTCGGCCGTTTTTTCACGGAACGACCAAACCGGTCTTGCCACGGACTTGGCAACTAGAAGGCGAGGACGCCCAGAGCATTTCCCTCTTGCTTTGCTCCTTTCTCTCTCGGTCCTTCATGACGCCTCCAGCTAGCAAGCGGGGCGGAGCTGCTGAGCAAGTAGGCTGGCCGGGCGAGCAATGTATACTGTATGCATATGAGCGGCTGGCTGGGGTTCTGCTCGCACCGGTTTAGGCCGGTCCTCTCCTGCTCGAGACTAGTCTGTGATTGACAGCCCAGCAGTTGTTTACCTCAGCTTGGCGGCGGCGACCGCTTCTACTCCAAAAGCTGAAGGGAAACTGCTGTGCTGGCAGAACGAGAGGGAGGAAGGCGGAAGGGGGAGATTTTCAGTATAATAAATGGGGATGGGGTCAGCTTGAAACAAACGTCAAAAACACGATTTTAGGTATCTATATAGTTGGGTTTTTTTAAAAAAAAACCTGCATATATAATGAACGGCTGTTTTTGAAGATGCCTTCAGCTATTTCAGTGTGAATGAAGTCATGTGGTCCAGTTTTTCACAGCCCAGATCTGTAAGCTTCAATTAGTGCCAAATCCTGTATGTATAATTTTTGAGAATGGGAAAGAAGCAGCTCTTCTTAAAGCTGTAGAGGAGGAGGCCATTGTCACGCATTTTATTTTTACACACATTTTACTCCTTGCCTGAATAGTTCAGTTCCAATACATTAGTAACAGTGCTCTCTGGCTTGTTAACTGGGAGTGTTGTTTTTTATGTTAATAGGGAGAAGTTATTTACTGGTCTTGCCACTGCTATTATTTTCTGCTAGGGCGTTTTCTCAGCTTTTAGGATTATATAGGATTTGGGAGAAAAATTATATCTGAGGACAGGATAGATCTGGATTTGCAGTGTAATTTCAAGAAAAAAATAACAGGATCATAAGTGTAGAGCAGAAATTTGCCCATCCCTTTATGTAATGCTAAGGAATTCTAAGATGGAAAGAAGTTCCTTTTTAAATGAACCTTGGATCTTCTTTCTTTGATTTGTGAGAATCAAAACTAAAAAAAAGATTTTTTCAGATATTTATGTAGAATTTACCAACTGTACTACTGTTAAATATCTATTTTCAGAGTCACCAGTGACAGGTGGATAGGATAATAGGAGAAAAATACTTAAAGGTGAATTAGAATATTGAATGTTTCCTTTCTAGATGATGATAATTCTGAAGAAGGCCTCCATATCATTCATTCAGGACGGCATGAATATGCATTCAGCTTTGAGCTTCCACAGACGTAAGTATATGTAATACTCAGCCGTGACATTTGGGTCACCCTGCAATAAATCTATAAAAAGCAGCTTATAGAAGGAAATGGGATGGAGGAAAAAAAAACCCTTTTCAATGGTCACACGGATTGCACTAAAATATGCTGCAGGGACATTGCCCTAATAAACAAGAGATTACTTTGATTCAAAGTAGCAAAATGATGAAAAATCAGGACAACTACTGTCCTACCAGTAATGACCTTAAAAAGGTGGTTCATTTATTCAGTTGTTACATTTAATTTCAAACAGGCTCACTAGCTTTTAGAGACATTGGCATTGATTCCCGTTGAATTAAAACTGGCTACATTGCTGATTGTTTTCATTGAATATACCTGTTAAAAAGGTGTAGAACAAAATAGTATGAATGATATAGAAAATTTAAATTTTAGCAATGGCTCTGATCTGTAAAGTAACAAGATTATATAATTATATAGGCAGATGGATAGGGGAAGGAGACAGGTCAAAACAAGAAAAAGCCATTATTTCAGCACAATGCATTCTAAACATTCTAAAAATATTTTAAATTAATGATAAACAGGAAAAGAAAAATAGAATGATAATGACATGGAAATATACACATTTTTAAAATGGAATTATTTGATAATTATATATAATTATAATGAAAGCCAGAATGTGGAAAGAAGGAAAAGGAGACTTCTGTTAAAGAAGTTGTACATTGTTATGAGATAGGAAACCTTTTAGCAATATGATACATCATTGTCACACATTTTAAAATTATGCAGTGTGTCTAGTAACCTGTATATAATTTGCAAGCTGCATTACTTCCTACTGGGTTTTTTCCCAAAGAGGCAGTGTGACAAAATTTAATTATCCCAACTACAATATTTTACAAACTCTGTGGAGTTTGATTTAAAGATCTAATTATCACTAGCAAATATATTTAGTGAAAATATCTCAACCAAGACTACTTATGAATTAGAAATTGTACAAATATATACTTTTAAACTAAGTGTAAGTATAATTTCTTTAATATGTATGTTTCTAAATTAGTATGGAAATAATTGGAAACAAACTTCATTTCATAATATTTGTTTTTAATTAATATGTTTTAAACATAATTATGAATTTAAATGGCATAAATGCATTAATGGAAGGTACCAGGGAATGCAAATAAATTATTTTGAACTGAGCACATAATTTATTTTCGGTAAAGACCAAAATATAGAAAAGTCTGCAGTTCTCAATAATGATCATCATAGTAACTTTTGTTTAAGAATATTAACTGAAAGGAAGTAAGTAAAATAACTTTGTAAACCTGAACTTTGTTCTCTTTGTAATGAAAGGCACTGATCTGGAATATTAAGAAATGGCAGACATTACATGAATTAAATCTTTGTACACTTTTATACATGATGCCTTTAAAATCAAAAGCATCTTTAAAAAGTTAGTCTCTGATTTAAATAATTCTCATATATAAATTGAGACCTTTGGAAAATAACTCTGCAAAAGCAATTTATGGGCCTGCTTTATATTTCATGGTTTCCCTTTTTCTAAATTTAAAAAGCGATCTCTTCTAAAATTAACATATCTCTTAACGTGACCCCAATATATTCAAGCTGGAGTACATTAAATTCAATTACAATTCCCAGTCAGCTAAATGGGACTTGGAGTGAAAATGTAAGTCCTCCTGCTTAACCAAATTGTATTGGGCAGTTGTATCCTGGTAGCATATTTCAGTGCAATTCTAGTACAAATATGGTCATACTTTGTAGGTCTGTTTAACAATCAGTTTAACTACAGAGATATTTCTCCCAAACAAATTTAACATGAAATCTTAAAACTAAATATTTCATTATATACTATGATGCATTAACAGTACAGTACAACTTACTAATTATTACTTTGACTGTATATTTACGTTAAGCAACAACAGAGCTAAAGATTTATTTAGTTTTGACCTTTGTGTCCTGAACAGACCACTTGCTACCTCATTTGAAGGCAGACATGGCAGTGTGCGCTATTGGGTGAAAGCAGA
>JAEANM010006433.1:0-18602 GCA_017656035.1 Myanophis thanlyinensis | reverse complement strand
ATAAATAAATAAATAAATAAATAAATAAATAAATAAATAAATAAATAAATAAATGTGGTAATGGAATTCATTTGCACTCTTGTTAAAAATCCTCTTTTGATGTTCCTATTTCTACTGGGAATAAGATCCTATTTGGCACCGGTTTTGATTCTTCTCCGCTGTGATCTGCCTAGAATATTTTTTAGAAAACTGTGTTAAGGACAAAGCAATTGCAATTTTATAACAAGCAACTTTGGGCCTAAAGTCTAATGTGACCTGCAAGTGAGTTTCCCTTAAGTCTACAAAGTTCTTCCCAAGGCCTAACCCCTTTTTGAATCTGGCCTCGTATTAGTATGAGAAAAATAGGCTGGTTGTCAAGACTAAAAGGACATTTTTGATTGAGGGCTTTTCTGCTGAAAAAATATTAGCCATTGCTTTGCATATTATACTGGACCTTTTAGCTTTGACGCATTTTTTTTATTTCTGCAAGGGTTGGAGGAGTGGAGGTTAATAGAATCGACTTAGGGTTGTTATCTAGTCTGCATTCTTTTAACATATTTCTCATGGGAAAGTTTCTCTGGGCTGTGAACACCTGCGAGGGGAAGTCCTGGAAAGAATGTTGGAACTTTCTTCGAAGGAGTTGGTGAAAATTTAACATGTGATAATTAGTGGGGTGGAATTTTCACTTTTACTTGGATGGAGAAAGCTCGGGAATTTTAGATTCAGGATTTCTCCAGACCGTACCAATACAATGTCTTCAGTAAAATCTTATTTTCTGGAATTTCATTTCTTTGGAATTCTGATTGCATTGCTGATGCTGTGTGGAACCCTGATACTGGCTATTCAAAAGAGTGGTGGGGAAAATAATAATAAAGCAAAGAAGTATAAGAGCAGTACATTAGAAAATATGAAACCAAGGTAAAAGATGAAGAAATAATGGCTTTATGTGATATGAAGAAATAAGATTCTCAGCTTGATTGTTAGTATATTTATTATTAGTATATTTATTAATAAATAGTACCATAGATGTCCCTGAACTTGAGTAGAACAAGGGCAAAATGGTATGAGAAGTAGGGGAATTATAAAGCAAGAGAAGTAATTAATCAAATGGATGTGTTCTTTTTTAGGCTAGTTTATGGTAGAAAGAATTATTTTTATGCAGGGCAAAAATAAAACAAAATATCCCTTCCCCTATAAACATACAGAAACAAAGGACACATATGCAACACTTTTTAGACCACCTGTTAGGTCTAAAATTTAAAGAAAAATAAATAATGATCATAACTTAGTACTTTGTTTTGAAATATACCCACCAGCTCAGAAAAAAAAAGCAAAGATCCATTGGAGAGATCAAGACCTCTTGGAATGAAGTAAACTCATTAATTTCTTAAAAGATGCTCACCGAGCAAATACACAAGTTGAGCAAACAACAATTTGACAATGGAGTTGGAAAAAGAGAAAAGAGAGACAAGAGGCAAGTAGAATATAAAACCAAGGAGGGAGAGATATTGCTGATTGTTTGCTGTCAATAGACTTCCTGGATGATTGTCCATTGAGTATGATTGAAGCATTGGCCTTGCTGATCCTAGCAATGGGGCATAGGAACCCTGTTTGCAGATACCAAGCCAACAATGGGAACAAATGGGAACTTGGCAAAGAAGCCAAAGAGGGGTTCTCTCCCTTAATTTCAAGGACAGGCAGCTTTTGGGAGCTTGCAACAAAAACAACCCAACAGGGAACACTCACAAAGAACTTTGGAAGGGAAGGCTCCAAGCAACATGACTAGCAAGCAAAGCAACATTTATCTTCTTGCCTGAAGAAAATTCAGTTTACATTTGTTCCAGGAACAAGCTGATTTCTGGAGAGAAGAGTTTGATGAAAGAAAGGCTATACTGATATACATTAAAGAAAATTAGAAAATTCAAGGCAAAGCAAGGAAGGCAGAGAAGTAAAGAGAACATCAAACAACTGGGGTTTTTTTTTTCCAGAGAGTTAAAAAAGGTATATCTTTCAGATATAACTGAAAGAAACAAGATTATGAAGCACATAGTGATCCATACCATTTCTTCCTCTAGAGAACAGATTTGTAACCTGAACTCTATGGATCCCTTTGGGATCTATGGGTAGATTTTAAGAGGCCAGTGAACTGGGATGAGAAAAAAGGAATCTAAACAGAAGTTTGATTCTTAGGGCATTTCCAATCAAACACAGACATTTATAAACAATGACAAAGAACACCATTGTTTTTAATTGGGAAAAGTAACACAATTTCATAAAATCTTATGAAGACAAAGTCTGGAGAATTTGATTGCAGCAAAGAATCACAAGCTTTGAACATTATGCTGTTGATGGCAATTGAGAAACAGGATGAAATCAATACAGAGTGAGTGAGACCAGGACTCAACTAAATTTAATTTAGGCTTAAATGAAATTAAAATGAAATTAAATTTAAATAGTTATGGAATAGTTTCCCCTTCCTGTCACATTGCAAATTACAGATGAATAGCACCAGCACCCAAGGCTGGGCAAGATATACATGTGGCACATGGGGCAGAAGTTATACATCTCTGAGTTAGTTAATTGTCCTCTATAAACAAAGTCATGGAAAATTGAATTTCACATTGTCTTCTTCAGCCAGGTAATATATACTAAAGCTACTGTAACAACATTGAGTCAAACCAGCCACATTGGTCCTGTAATCAGGCTCCTGTGTAGCTATCTTAATTACTACATAATGATTTAATTTCATTAATATGAAATTAACAGTTACAAAACCTAATGCAACAAAAATTAAGAGTCACAAAACAAGTTCAACGTGAATCAATAAAGGAAACAATGATTAAAAAATAACACTATGATAACACCACACACACATGGGCAGCATCAATTAAAAAAAACCTGTGGCCCTACTCAAATTTTTGCAGATTTTCAAAAAGCTACTACAGCTTTTTGAAGTCTCTCAAGGAAAGTTATTTCATAAAGTGGGAGCTACCAGAAAAAAACCCACTCCTTTTGAGACTCTACATCAGGGGTGTCAAACTCGATTTCATTGAGGGTCGCATCAGGATTGTGTTTGACTCAGGGGAGGCAGCATGGGCATGGCAGGGTGAGCATGGCCAACTCAACATCATTCGTGTCAGAGGTGCCTATGGTGGCGCGAGCACTTTGCCAGCAAAAACGGGCTCCCAATCTCCATTTTCAGCTGGGACGGTCTCCTGCAACCCTCTGCCAGCCGAAAACAGAGATTGGATGCCTGTTTTTTCTGGCAGAGGCACCGCAGACTGGTAGTATTTCGCTGTTTCCAGGGCTGCCCTGCTGGCCAGATCTAAGTGTCCCGCAGGCCAGATCCAGACCCCGGGCCTTGAGTTTGACACCACCGTTCTACATATATCCCCTTTTTTCAACATCCACAGGGTAAGAGAAAGAATTGGATGGAGTCTGTAACTAGAAAAGATAGTTCTGAAAGTACTGAAATGGCAAAGAGAGGTGATCCTAACTTATCCATTCTAGCACTGCCCTACATTTTAGTTCTTTCATTTTTTTAAATGAACATTAAAAAAATATCTGTTGTCAAGATCATTGGAAAATAATTCTGCCGAGATCCACACCTTGATATCTTGCAAACAATTTTTTTTCTTAGATGTTTTGCCAGATGGGTCATATTGTGCAGGTGCTCCTATTGAGGTGCTTTGCCCACAGTCATTCGTTTGCATTTCATTTGCAGTGCAAGCACCCACACAACACCAGATGGAAATGGCTGTGTGTTGCACAGCTAGAAAGAGAGCCATATATTATAGCAGTTGAGCTGGTGACCTGCAACATTCCCAAATAATATTGGAGTTAAGGGGTTGGGTTTAGGGATTTAGTAAATGGCAGTCCCTCTGACCTTAATTACTCTAATGCCTCCTCTAATCCTATCAAGGCTCTGTCAAAGAAATGCATTGCTAGTATCTGAACAAAAGATTACCTTGTCTACTTAAGCTGGTGCATTTGGGCACATCATGTTAAAAATTCAAAACAATGTAATACAAGTCACCTGTTGCCCAGGAAACTTCTGCTTCCAGAGAGCATGGAATACCACATTAATCAGTCCTGATGACTGGCCTTCTATGGCTCCCCTCCCCCCTCACTGTGTTCAGCCGCACAGCTTTGGCAGAAGAAAAGGCAGGGCAGGAGACATGTTATCTGACACGTTCGACCTGCTCCTACACCAATATTCAGGGCTAAACTCACAGGGGAAGTGGTGGAAATATTACACATGTATATTCCCACACATGCTTGGATTCTTAATTTCAGCGATGTGCACAGAAGGTTCACACCACCACCACCCCGCCATGCCTTTTGCTATGTAACTTATCTCCCTCCAAGATCTGTAGCTAGAGTTTGCCAAGTAAAATCTGCGCATGGGCTTTGAAAGCAATTGTACAGATGACATTATGAATCGTGACCCCATGTTACTTACAAACAATAGTACTTTATATTAGAAAGAGATGTTTGGTAGTGTTATAGCTCAACTGAACCCCAATGAAGCAGGGAAAGCACATTCTGCTCAATCTGGAAAACTATTTTGGATGGTTGAACCCTGACAGCACATACTGTTTTCTAACCTGGAAAATATATTTTCCGTTTACTTCCTGAAACACAATTGCTCAAAGATTTTCTTTGAACAGACGACCCTTGTGCTTAATGGGCTGTGGACTGAGATAACTGGCCATCAATAATACTGCTCTTACGTGAAGAATATAATGATTGCTATGGGACATCAGTTCTCCCCATTACCTTTGGGATTCAAGGAAAGAAATCATAATACCCTCGATTTTGGCTAAATTGGGAAATTGCTTCACATTCTTTCACATCTTGGATGGACACAACTCTAATCTATAGATGATCACATTCTTCAATATATAATTATAAAGGGTGATTTAAAAAAGCTAAATATAGTTAAAAGAGAACAACAAACACAAAACAACAAATACAAAAGAAAAAGAAATAAAGGAAAGCAGCACTAAAATTCTCTGACACATGTGGAGGTTGCCTGAGTTGAAAGCAGAGGAAAATAAAATAAAACGAGCATGTTGCTGAAAGTAAAAGACACACATCAGAAGTTTTCCCTGGTAGTGCAACAGTTGTTCCCTTCCATCTCAGTCAGCAAGGATTCTTATAAAGAGCCCATAAAAGAAATCTCAATACACAATAAATTAATTTTTCAGGAGTCAAACACCCAATGCTTGTTGCAGTAGATTTTGCAGCTGGATGTCATCTAAACTATAGTTGGCTTTGGATGATAATTGTTGAAATTTAATGCATCTGAAAAGCTCCAGAATGGGGGAAAAAACCCTATTATTGATTGATTGCACTCAATAACTGACTATGGCAGTATGAAAGGCCGAGCATCGCAAGGATTTTGCTGGACAAGTCAAAGCAAGCTAAAATAATTGTGGCAGGGTGACAAAAGACACTGTTTCACCCCACTGGCTAATCCAATCTAATCTCATAACTTTCATCTTATTTACGCATTAATTGAATTTGTACGGCCACCCACTCAACATGAGATTCAGGGTGGTGTACATAATTAAAGGCAACAAATAATAACCAACAAAGTAAAATATATTAAAGCGTATTGCAATTCAAACAACAGGGCAGGAACAATGAAAATGGACTCATAAAACCTCCTGAGCCAGCATTTTCATCTATGCAAATGATTTGAATCTGATTGTATTCTTCAGCTTGCTGAGATTCTGAGCTTTACTCTGTTTCCCAGGGTTGCTCTGAGAAGAAAGAAAAATCTCTCGCATGAATAAAATTCTTCCACTAGGAAGCAAGGAGTCCAAATCTGATAAACAATAGCAACTACCAAAGGAATAATCATACAGTTACTAAATACTTCATTGAAGAATGTGAATTATGTCTTTCATTAACTAATATAAATGGAAATAGCCTAGAAATTCTGAAACATTTAATCTCTAGATCTGAGTTTTCCTCAACTTTGGCCACTTTGAGATGTCTGGACTTCAACTCCCTGAATTCTCCAGCCAGCATTGTGGCTAGGCAATCCAGGGCATTGAGTTCCAGACCACTCAAAGTTGTTAGAGTTGAAGAACAGTCTAGTCCAAAATGTTTTTTCCATCCTGAATTGAACAGCAAGAATGCAGTACAGAAGTACATCATTTAACTGAATGATATTGAATCATTCATATTGAATCATATCATTCAAGTAATCATCTCCTAATGCTGGAGAAATGCTCTATCACAACAGTTTCTCTCTCTCTCTCTTTCTCTGTCTCACGCATGCACACATGTTCTCTGTCAGTCCATGCATCCATCCATCCCAGGTTCAGCTCAAGGAGAGAGAGAAAACTCTTCTGTGTAGAATAACAGAGAATGGAGAGCGTAGATATAATATTCCTTTTTCAAAAGTTTGAGAATTCAAGAGTTTATTAAGTTGACTGTTTCATTCCAGAGTAATATTTAGAGATAAAAAATAACCTCTTAAAATTTGTTATCTATCTAGCTATAAGCAAAGCTTTACTTGGGAGAACTGCTGCATATAATTCTTATGTTTATAATTTGCCATTGTTGTTGTTAGTTGGGAAGTCGAGTCTGACCATGTATCCCATGTTGATCCCATGGACAACATTCTTCCAGGCCTTCCTGTCCTCAATTTGCCATTACCTTATTGTATTAGAACTTCAGTGAAAGCTGAATATTACGGTTATTGTTTAATAAAACTTCTTCCTACTTGTTTGGAAAGTAGAAGTGCAGCCTGCAATTATCGTTAATGACTGAGAATTAGCTAAAAGATCATGTGTAGAAAGGAAAATAGTGAGTGACCATTAATGGATAAAATTATTAAGTTCAGAGGACTTGACCTAAATAACAGTCATTAAAGGAGTTAATCTACTTTTTTTCCTCAGGAAAAAAACTGAATGATGTTCCCTCAGAAGGTGCTTGTACATGTAAACTGGATCACACTTAGAATGAATGTCATAAAGAGAAGGTCTTGAAACCATGGATTTTCATTGTCTGAGTGTGAGTCTTCAAATTATGGAGAATGAGAAAGGAAGTTGAAGTTGCAACATTTTAGAAGATGGTTCTTCACCACAAGATGAGGTTTTTCATTTCCCCCAAATACATTAAAACAAAAGTTCAATGGATGATGGAATTATATGAAGAAGGATTATTGGAAATCTCTCTTTGGTGTAATCAAAGCATTTATGGAGCATTTATGCTATAGGACCGTGATGGCGAACCAATGGCATGGGTGCCACAGGTGGCACACAGAACCATCTTGCTGGGCACACAAACTGTCGATCAGCCAATTTACCTCCAGCTGAGCATGCAAATGTGATTGCAGATGCACACATGCACGATTGCTGGTCTTTGGGCGTCTGCTGTGCATGAGTTCAACTGCAGCAGGAAATCCAGCTAGTCTTTGGAGCTCTCCTGCACATGCACACGCAATTGCTCCTGTGTGTGTGAGTGCCTGCACACAGTATGCGTGCATTGCACATGCAGAAGCTGCATGCATGTGCAGATGGTGCGGTTGCACCTGCGGCGCACATGGAGGAGCGACACACAAGTGTGGATGGCACATGCAAACACATATTTTTTGGCACTCGGTAAGTAAAAGTTTTGCCACCACTACTATAGGAAATTAAGAGAGAATAAAGATATAGTAGATCTGAATGAAAGTGATAGGATATTGTAACCAGAAGTTGACAAATATGGCCAAGAAAGTGAATATTTAGGTCTAATTATGAATCAAAAGTTTAAATACATGTCAGCAAGCATGAATTGGTCTCATCAATAGTGTTATGAGAGTACATGACAGTAAAAATTCATGCATTGGTGGTAGTTAAATGTTATTCTCCAGGAAATGGTGATAATGGAACAATTGAGTTTGAAGAAATGTGTATAACATGAATGAATGAGATGCAAAGGAAACAATTATTCTGCTAAGTGTCATGAATGGATGGCCAAGAAACAGAACATTTATAAAAAAACTAATTGGCCCATTCAGAGATCCCAAAATGGTGGACTGATGAATGTCTGCTTCAGAGAAGGTCTGCATGTTTCAAATACATAGTTTAGGTGTATACATGACAGAAAGATAGGCATAAATGTAAAAGTATAATTAATCTGATAATTTCGTTGAGAATATCACCTTCAGTCCATTGTAGCAGAGTCAGTGTTGCAAGAACAATTTAGCTTTTTCAGAGAAAAAGTGGAAGGGCTTGTCTTTGAAAAGTCAATAAATATAGAGAGGTATATTGTATAGTCAAAAACACTGGGAAAGAGAAGCAAGTCAGAAAATGAGGATGCTCCATAGGTTTGCAAGGTTAGGCTTTCCTACTGTTGTTTTAATTTAATAATTCGTTGAACCTGATTCTATTATTTCTGAACTCCTTTGTTTTTAAATTATCAAGTGGAAAGTCTATACTAAACTTGGGAGGAAATTAGATAAAAATTACAGACAAAATCACAGACAGTGAAAGTATATATTCTTGCACTATAGTTGGGAAGAAACCAGATAATAGTGGTGGTCCCAGATATCTGGGTTTGTTGCCAACAAGTACATCTTACACATAGAAAATGTGTAGCAGTCATCTCTTCTTCTGCATAGTTTGAAATTGGTTGGCCAGTGATAAAGGATATAAGGTGGTATGGCAACACAGAAAATTCCAATTGTGAAGGCACTTTGGAATTTGAGGTGGAAGAAAAGGTGCAGTGGAATGGAAAAATAATGAAAGAGCATCTTCCTGCCCCTAATTTTTCCATTAAAGCAATGTTCTTTAAATCATTCAGTGATACTTTGTTATAGCATATATCAGTGATGGCGAACCTATGGCACGCGTGCCAGAAGTGGCACGCAGAGCCCTCTCAACCCCAGCACAAACTGGAACGTCTGGAGAAAGGGCAGCCAGCACAGGCTAAGTGGCGAGCCATCTTTCTTTATGCATCCCAACTTCCCCTTGCCCCCTTCGTCCCAACCTCTGCACTTTCCCGGACTGCTTCTGGTTCACCATCGCTGGTATATATGCTTTAATACCAATGCAATTTGTCTCTGATAGACAACCTTAGGGAAATGTGTCAAAAGATATATCCTGTATATCTTTTATAGCTGATATTTTGCATGCAAAATATTTCTGATGCAAAGATATAATTGAAGCACTTTGTGGAAGACTCTATGAATAAGAAATATCTGAGTTTGTGGAAGCTCCCTATTTCAAATTTGAATAATCCACTTCTAGGGAATTGGGATATGGACAGGTCAGTTTTTCACTTTTTATACTAGTCTTTCTTAACTAAATATTATCTGATGCATTAGGAATGAAATTTACAGAATTCCTAGCCAAAAGCCATGCTGGCTAACAGTTCAAGGAGTTATACTGGGATCAGAGCTGGAAGATATCAGAATTGGCAAAGGAATCTGCAATTCAGAACTTAGTTATCCACTGGATTTCACTCTTTTTAATTTTCCACTTTAGCTCTAGCAATTCTTGGGTCAAAAATTGAAAGTATTTCAGTGATGTAGTTCGAATTAAAACACATTTAGAGATGTTTGTTTGGGAGAAATAATGGAAAACTGAATATCAATTAGATGCAGCGTTTATCCCTCCTTGTTTGCCAGAGGTATATGTTTCCATTAAAAAAAAACATTAACTGTATCCTCGTCCTATCTTTGCAAGCTGATGCTTGTGCTGGCTTTCCTCAGCCTAAAAGAAAGAAGGTTTTAAAAGTATGTTTCCACTTTCAATTAAGTATTATCTTGATAGAAGCGTGGAGCTGTAGAATTGGTTCTTAATTGTTATTCAATTGCTAAGTCATGTCCTACTTTTTCTTACCGCATGGACCATACACACGCAAATTCCTTGTCCTCTGCTGTCTCCTACAGTTTGCCCAAATTCATGTTCATTGGGTCAATGACACTTTCTAACCATCTCATCCTCTGCTGTCCACATCTTCATTTGCTTTCAGTCTTTCCAGATCAGTAGTGTCCTTTCCAATGAGTCTTCTCTTCTCACTAGGTGGCCAAAATATTTGAGCTCCAGTTTCAATATTTGTTCTTCCAAAGAACAGTTATGATTGATTAAATCTTAATAGTGCTCATCTTTTAATTTCCCTTCTAGCAGGTACAAAGGAAAGTTTCTAACTTGGTTTCTAAATAAAAGTAAAAAAATAAACCATGGCATTAAGGAGCTTTTGAGAGCATCAGAGTGTGGTGTGTAATCACCACAAGCTAGCTTTTGGATAAATTTTGAGTTGATTATTCCTATTAGGCAGTCACTTTGAGGATCTGTAGACACCCTATAATAGATATTTCATAACTACAGCATCATGACTTCATGATTCCAAATATATCCATCTGTTCTGAAAGGTTGCCTACCCCTAAATCTTGACTGTGTAATGACAACCACATGCATAATCTGTATTTATATTCGGTTTTAAGGTACAGTATTATTTAATTTCTGTTACACAAATGAGAGCATTCTTTAATACAGGAGTGTCAAACTCACAGCCTGTGGGTTGGATGTGTCATCTGCTGCCCATGCCCATACCTGGTTTAGTGAAGAGGAAAAAAGTCATGATACATCACGTGACGACACCATGATGATGCGAGTTTGACTTAGTATTTTGACTAAATCTTTGATTTAGTATCTTCCAAAAGCAGCATACACTTCGATAAAGGAGATTCAGTTTGCAACACAAATATCAATAATCAAGATACTTTTTGAAAAAGTATGTGTGTCAAGGAATTTTGATTTAATGAAATTTATTCTTTGAGGTGGGTGGTTTTAAATAAAGAAAGAAATCAATTCATTTTTAGACGTGACTTTTAAATGCAAATAGCAATAGGCTTATAGTAAATACAACCCATGCTGCTTTACAGCACTCTCTGGGTGATTTACAATGTAGAAGCATTATTAGCATATTGCCCCCAACAACTGGATCCTCATTTTACCAACCTCAGAAGGATGGAAATCTGAGTCCAACCTTTAGCCCCATCAGGATCGAACTCCAGGCTAGGGGTAGAGTTTGCCTGCAATACTGTGCTTAACTACTGCACCATCAGTGTGTCCTGCAAGTACTGAAAAAGTAAAGACTGTGTCACTACATTCTACCATGTTGGCTGCAGTAATCTAGGAGTTGAAATCCACATATCTTAAAGATGCCAAGTTTGAAAAGCATTGCCCTAGATCAGCGGTGGTGAACCTTTTACTTACCGAGTGTCGAAAAGTACGCACTTTGCGTGTTCCATCCGCACTTGTGTGTGGCTCCTCCATATGCGCTGCATGTGCAACTGCAACATCTGCACCATCTGCACATGTTTTTATACATGCAATGCATGCACACTGCATGCAAGCATTCACACACACATAAGCAATCAGAGGTGAAATTCAGCAGGTTCTAGCAGGTTCAGTAGAACTGGTAGTAAATTTTCTAAGCAGTTTGGAGAACAGGATGTTAGAAGAAATCTTTTGTTTTTTCCCACTTTACAGGGTTGATTCTGTAAGGAAGGCAGGAAAAAAACATTCTGGTGTTGTTTCTAGCCTAATCTTTATTACCCTACTTACAGAAACTGCCAACCCAGTCACATGATCACCCAGCCACACGCCCCCAGAACCAGTAGTAAAAACAATTTGAATTCCACCACTGTCCAAAGACCAGCTGGATTTCCTGTTGTAATCGTGCGCATGCACTGCGGAGGCCCAAAGACCAGCTGGGTCTTTGCAATTGTGCATGCATGCATCACATATGCATGCTCAGCTGGAGATAAGTTGGCCGACAGCTTGTGTGCCCAGCAAGGTAGCTCTATGTGCCACCTGTGGCACCCGTTGCCATAGGGTCGCCATCATGGCTCTATGAGAATTATTTGCTTTTTTAAAAGCCTCACTCACCTGTAATGGGAACAGAGCAAATAGAATGGGACTGAAGACCATGTATTTGGCTTCTTTTCCAATGATGAGGGGATTTCTCTGCAATTCTGTTCCTTCTATATCATATCATTGTTCTATGAATCTGGAATTTAGAAAGTTTGTAATATCAAATATATACAGGGTGGGGAGGGCAGCTCTGTTTCTCCATATTTCAGTTCTTACTGGATTTCAACCTGGAAAAGAAAGGTTAAAAATGATTCAGTAATTACCTGTTGAGCTTTTCAAAGGCAGTGATCTAAATGTCATTATGTATCCCTCCCACCTTGAGAAGAAAAGCAATTTGATTGTAGTTTTAATTGTACATCAGCCAATCAGTGGAGCTTCTGTTTATTTATATGTATTCTAGTTCACTCTGAGAACAATCAAGCCTATTGTAGCACATTCTTATCCCTTTTTGTTGGTGGAGTTAAAAAAAACTCCTTGATTACAGACAAACCAAAATTAATGTGATGAAATGTTTGATTATACAACATGAAAGTGCTAGACTCTACTTGTTCACGTACACTTGGACTGGAGAGAATAAAGGAGTAACTTCCAAGAATAAAATGACTGCTGGCAGTACATTGTGAACATGTCAGGAAAGATAATATGTTTTCTTTCTTTCTTTCTTTCTTTCTCCCTCCCTCCCTTCCTCCCCCCCCTCTTTTTTTCTGCCTGGCCTGTCTGCCTGCCTACCTGCATAAGATTTATGGTTGGTTTATTTTTTCTTAAGCAGTAGTTGTTAAACATCTCCTATAGAATATATTCTACATCCTCTTCCATGAATTGATCCAAAGAGTGAAGTGTACTGTACTTGGACCACAATCTGCACCGCAGTGATATCTGACTTTCCTTTCTGGCTGTAACAAGAACAATTCTAGTACATCAATTTCAGGGTTCTGGCCTTGAAAGAATTTTCATTCTTATTATATAAGTGACTATGTTCCTTAAAAGCAATTTAAATCCTGACAAGGTGAGGATCACACATTCAGAATGCTTGTAGATGATTGACAGATTAGCAGCAGAGGGAATATCAACTGATTTACATTTCTCACTATTGTAACGATAAGTTCATTTCTTGCTCCCATTGAAACCATTGTTACTATTTTGCTTTCTCTCTGTTGGAGATAATCAAAGAAAGTGGGAGAAAACAACCGGGAGAGCCAGCTCCAATCCCACACATTTTCTTTTCTCACTTTTTGCTTTCTCATTCTCTCTTCTTCAGTTGGTCTCAACAAAGGTGAAGACTGATATCTTACAAAAAACTTGTGAAATTAGGACCATATGCCATGCTCCAGCATGTTGGACGAATGGAACAATTCAAAGTAATTGTTTTTACCTTACAAAAAGCCTCTTTTTAAGACATCAAACAGGAGCCACAGGTGGAGGTTACATTTTAGGATTAGTTTTAGATTATTTCTTTGTTTCGGCACCTACATATAACATATCTCCTTTTTGAACATGCATGTTCTACTCTGGAGACATACATCTCTGGAAATATCATCTGCTGGAGTAGCTGGCAGACCCAAGGCCAAATCATTTATTTTTTTCAGTGTAATAAATCAGATGTGTCCATTTGTAATGGTTTAGATATGTTGGATTATGACTGCCGTCATTTTCCACCCAGATGAATGCTATAAATTCAATTCCTTATACAGGTATAATGATGTCCAGGGAGCCTGATGGCTTCTGGTATTCTTGTTCGAAGTTGTGCTTTAACTCTGAATGCCTGATCGATCTTAGTGGGAGCAGCTTGTCATGCTTCACACGATTCTTGCAGATTAATGAGAGCCAGTTCTTCTTTTGCACTTTCTACAGTGCATTGATCACGGCCCAGACCACATCTAAGCTACAAGTATTAAGCCCCCTTAGGTGTCTCCATTCCTGTCCAAACAGGATTGAGAAATCAATTTGGGCAACCAAGTGGGTGTGATGAATCAGATCCTGACTCCACCAAACTTTTCAAAGTAGAAGCCAGCAGCCTGCTGATCTTTATATAAGCTTGACTGCAGCAAGGCTGCTAGTGCAAGTGTTTTCTTTGTCAAGCTAAAAAGATCACTTTGCACAGCAGGAGTTTAAACATTTGCTTTGCCACAAATTGCTTAGGGGATACGCCAAAGGCTAAACAAATTGCAAGGTAAGATACAATGAGACAATGCCCCTAATTCTCTTCTCTCCCCACCACCCAATACCCAGCTTAAAATCTCATGTAGTAAAATGAAATAACACAAGATATAACCAGAATTAAACACTGGAGATTTTCTTACATTCAGTTTTAAAACTTGCCCATGTGTACACACATTTTATGTCTCGTATGCATTCCACTTAAGAAAACCAAGATATACCTGACTAGAGCCAAGCTGAGCTTAATAAATTAAAAAGAATGTATGCTTTGAAAAAAGTGTATTAATTCTCACAGAGGTCTCAGTTCTCCCTCCCCCACCCTCAGCTCAACCAGGCCTTGAACAGATCAAGCACCACAGCTAATCATTATTCTGGCTAAAAGATAAAGTCCCCTTTCAGTTATGCTCAGTTTCTTATGACTTTAGGATAGGACAGGACGGGACAGGACAGAATATAATAGAATTCTTTATTGGCCAAATGTGATTGGACACACAAGGAATTTGTCTTTGGTGCATAAGCTCTCAGTGTACATAAAAGATATAAGTGATAAATCAAGATCATAGTCATTATAAATACATTCATCGTGAACCATAAGATACAACAGTGATAGTCATAGGATACTAAATAAGCAATCAAATCATACTAGGAAACTAAATAAAACAATATAAATCATAAAGATACAAGCAACAAGGTTATAGTCATAAATAGAAAGGGACATAGGTAATAGGAAGGATGAGAAGAATAATAGTAATACAGTCTTATTAAATAGTTTTGACAGTGTTGTGGGAATTAGTTATTTAGCAGAGTGATGGCTTGCAGAAAAATAAAACAGTCCTTGTGTCTAGATGTTCTGGTGTGCAAGGGGTGGGCAATTGCAGCTCTTTTATGACTTGTGGACTTCAAATCCCACAATCCCTGGGCAAGGCAACCTAAATAAAATGGAGAAAACATTGTGAGGTGTGAGTATAAGGAATCCTTATACTTCAAAATGTTTCCTCCATTTCATTTAGGTTGTCTTGCTCAAGGATTCTGGGATTTGAAGTCCACAAGTCATAAAAGAGCCACAATTGCCCACCCCTGCTCTATAACATTATTTTGAAGGTAGAAGTTGAAACAATTTACGTCCAGGATGTGAGGGGTCTGTAGATATTTTCACAGCTCTCTTTTTGACTCCTGCAGCATACAGGTCCTCAATGGAGAGTGGGTTGATAGTTTTTTTTTTTCCCCTGCAGTTCTGATTATCCTCTGTAGTCTGTGTCTGTCTTGTTTGGTTTCAGAACCAAGCCAGACAATTATAGAGGTGCAGATGATAGATTCAATAACTCCTCTGTAGAACTGGATCAGTAGTTCCTTGGGAAGTTTGAGCTTCCTAAGTTGGCGCAGAAAGAACATTCTTGGTTGTGCTTTTTTGATGATGTTTTTGATGTTAGGTGTCATATGATATGACAGAACCTAGAAATTTGGGATTTCTAGGTTTGGGAAATTTGTTGGGATATGATAGAACCTAGAAATGTAAGGTCTCTACTGTTAATACTGTGTTGTTTAGTATTGTAAGAGGTGGTAGTATAGGAGGGTTTCTTCTAATATCTACCAGCATTTCTACGGTTTTGAGTGTGTTTAGTTCCAGATTGTTCCAGTTGCACCACAAGGCTAATTGTTTAACCTCCTATCTGTATATGGATTCGTCGTCTTGAATGAGACCAATCACTGTTGTATTATCTGCAAACTTCAGTACTTTAACAGAGGGATCTTTTGAGGTGCAGTCATTGGTATATAGAGAGAAGAGAAGTGGAGAGAGCACACAGCCTTGGGGGGGGGCTATGCTAATTGTACAGGTATATGATGTGATTTTGCCTAGCTTCACCTGCCACTTCCTGTCTGTTAGGTACTGTAATTTTCAAAACTTTTTACTTCTATTGGCCAACCTACAAAAGAAGTTTGTTACTGCTTTCTTCTACATATTTCTTCAACTTCTCATACTCTCCTACATCATTGATATTCCCTGGTAATGTTCCATCAAAGGTGCCTTGGTGCAATTGAAAAACATCTGGAAGCCCCATTTGAACACCATCATCATTGACCAAATCATCAGTAGTAAATTGCAAAAGTTGGCTTTACTTGGAACAGTTTGTATCATGTGAGGATACCTTTAAATGCCATCAACAACCATATCTACCTGTGACAGGTGCTTAGAAAGGACTCGATAGGCAAATGAAAAATGCCAAATCCAGTCTAAACATCTGGCTGACTCTATGACCATCCCTAATAACAATAATACCCAATTAACTCTGAAAAGACCTTTAAATCTCCTAGGAATCCTTCAGAGAATTCTCTTCTGTAAAATAGAATGATCGTCCTAATGCTATTACTCCACATTTTTTTTTCTAATCTGCCAGCTTTTCAATCTTCTGTTTGCTTATAACAACCTACCGAATCTTCTGGGTATTGGTTAATTTATACTGTGTCCGAGATGTGCTTCCCAGTTAGATTCCCATACAGATTGCTACGCTACACTTGCTTTTTGACAAGCTGGAGTAGATACTGATTTCAGGAATGTTATCAATGTGCATGTCTTTGTTTCATGAATAGCAACTGTTATTCTCCCTGTCATAGTCTGGACAAAGTTCTTGTCTGTGCAGCTGTTATTTACTTTTCAAGGGAAGCATGAGACTCCCAATGGAGGCCTCTATGAAATACAAATAAAAGATTCAGAGAGGCAATTTTATCAGGATATGTCAGGGAGCAAAAGATTTTAACTTCTTTCTATTGCTTGAGTTTGTTCTCTTTTGTTGCTGTTTATACAACAACAACAACAACAACAACAACATATTAAGTGCATTCATGCACTTATCCTCTTGGCAATCACTATTAAAGGTTTTGCTATCATAATCACAAAAACCCATCGCATAGCCTTTTCCAATGTGTTCACTGGCATGCTGCTAGATTTTAGGCAATAGATGTAAAAAAAAACAATAACGGGTGGAGCTTTGATTGTTCTATGACTCTTTTGACCATACCATGAGGACATATTTTTTGGGAGATGATTGAAATAATCCTGCAACATGTTTGGGAAGTCTCCTGGTTATGAAGGTTGATTTAGTACTTGAAATAGATAGTGCTTGCATAGTGTCAAGTAGCTGCATTTATATACATTAAGGAAAAGATTGAAGAGCATGAAGTATATACTACATTCAGTGGACTTTACTCCTTGGAGAGGGAGAGGGGAGAAAGGAAGGAGGGAGGGAGGGAGGAACGAAGGAAGGAAGGAAAAGAATGTAAGAAATGGTCAAATTATCTGGGTACTCTTGGTCTATATAAAACAGGAAATAAGGGAGATATGAAATAAGTTTTCAAATATCTGAAGGGATATCACAGATAAGAGAAAGCTGATTTATTCTCTTTCATGCCAGACAGCAGGATAAGTAGTTGGAGGTTGAGATTACAAGGAAAGAGGAATTGCCTGATTTAATGAGCCAGTAGAACATGATGCCACATGAAGTAGTGACTTTTCCCTTTACTGGAGATACTCAAACAGAAGCTATATGGCCATTGCATAAAACAAAGGTTGATCTAGATGGCCTTAATGGGAAGTCCAATTCTATGAAATAGGAGGAGCAAGAATTTTTTTACTTATTAGCATAAAACAATAATTTGTAGTTTGCATATCTTTAACTAAACAGAATGCTTGTTTTGGACATACTGTTTAGTGATAAAAAAAGAAAGTATTAAAGATAATTTAAAACAATCTTCTGGATATGCTCTAAAATATAGGAATTGCACAGATACAATAGAGAAAGAATGAACCTGAATAAAGCACATAAATAGATCCCTACTCCTAGGAAAGAAATTCTTTTTATTTCATATTTTGTTGCTTTATTCCTCCTAACCCCCCCCCCCCCCCAAGAACTGAATAAGTAACAACCTGCCCTCAATTTGTTTGTTTTGGATGCAGCTCAGGACATTTGATACATATCACAAATGGAATAGGAGAAAATCAAACTGTGAACTAACTTGTTCATATGCTTTCAATTATCGCAGTGTATATAGGGTTGGATTTTTTGAAAAAGAAGCCAGTGTGGTGACTATAATAAGATAATATGGATAAAGAGGTTGGTTTGGCAGAGATGATTTACTTAGCACTGATGGGGTCTCTGTAAGTTGTGGTTATTCTAAACGCTTTTACTCCAGAGGCACAAAATGTATAGTTGTTTGTACTGGAAATAAATGTCAGCCATGCACAAAACTCACCCCAAGAGGATTCCATTTCCAAGTTTTATTTGTAGCTGACCATTTACTGTACTTGGATTCTAATTTACTGTGCTTTATGTTGCTTGTACAAATCTATGCCTGTTTAAATATATCACTTCCTGTTTTTATTTCCTTTCTGGCATTATACACTCACATCGCACCCCCCAAGCTTAATAAGAATGACTGAGCACAAGAAGGCATCCTCCATTATTTATTAATTTAGGAAGCCAGAAGATTGTTGTAGAATGCGTTATTTAGTCCTTGCAACCATTAAATCCATTTCTGGATGGCTGTCTGTCTGAGTCCATTGTGGTAAAACAAAACAAAACAAAA
>JAEANM010006432.1:0-18602 GCA_017656035.1 Myanophis thanlyinensis | reverse complement strand
TCATCCTTGAATATTTTATGTTATATGCCTCCAGTAGTCAGTTTTGTGCACACAAATACAGTGCTCTTAGTTTTCCATTATTGAAAATATCTTTTTTCCATCATTAAAGTCAGGGTTAATTCAAGGTGTTCCTATCCATGAGGTCTTCAGGATAAGTTAATTCATTAGGATAAGTTAATTCATTAATAATATATTAGGAAAAGGAATTATCACTGTATGTTTCCAATTTTTGTTTTGAGATATGTTGCACATATTGGAGGCTGTTGGGTGATTTGTGATGGTGCTAATATTTTTTTTTACAAATTAAGTTTGTCTTGATTTATTGCAGGAATAATTTGACAGTTCTGGATATGGTTCATGTTGAAGGCATTGGAGCAAGAGAATTATTGAAAGTGGGGGGAAGGTTACCTGGGGCTGGTGGATCTCTTCGATTTAAGGTACCAGAGTCAACCCTTATGGACTGCAGACGACGTGAGTACAAAATCTATCTGTTGGTAGGGGATTGAATGGGATTAGTTTCAAGTGTACAGATATGTATGGTTAGAAGAAAAGTATATAGGTTTATAACATGCATGTATGTTTATTCATATGTCTCTTATTCTTGTTGTGACTTTATGATCATAAATATGTGCCATAAATGCATGGATAATATATAATTTAATACAGATATTTTTAGCATTAATACAGGGAAAATGTTGAAGAGGGCATTGCATATCATTGTTATTCCCACGTAATCATGTTGCCTTGCATATAAATGAATGTATCATAACAGCATTATGGGAAGATTTCTTAGCATTTTAGAACACCGAGATAGATTGACTGCTATAAAAATAACAACGTATCAATTTTATGATTTTCAGAACTGAAAGATGGCAAGCACATTCTGTCTATCACAAAGAACTTTAAAGTTGAGAACATTGGTCATCTTCCTATTACTATAACGTCTATGAAAATTAACGGGTACAGTTGCCAAGGATATGGTTTTGAAGTACTTGACTGCAGGGAGTTCTTTTTGGCACCAAATTCTTCACGCGACATTAGCATTGTGTAAGCATTTGTGCTTTTATTGATAAACTTATTGTTTCTTACAATTGTCTTTAAGTATCAATAATGAGCAGAACATTCATTGTAAAAAAATGTAAAATATTTTCATAGTAAATAGTATAATCCCCAAATTCTTTCTAGCACGGATTCTAACAAAATTTTACTTCAGTAACATATTCTGTAACCTGCAACATTATTTTAGATGTTGAGATTAATCTTTTAATGAGACATAGTTTGCTTTGCTGGTTGCTTATTTTTTTTGTCATAGTTGCCTGTAATAATAATAATAATACTCTAAAAAGAAAAGTTCCATAGACTAGTTCAGATCTGTGAGTGTTTTTCTTTAGCCTTCTTTATTCAGTCTTCTGACAAAGGCATTTCTTGTTACCTTGTTCTTTCCTGAATGGCTTTGCATTTCACAGTTTCTGATATTAGATAAGAGAGAGGATGAAAGAGACTGCAACAAATATTTTAGAATAAGATTATGCATTCAGAGTATTTTCTCATTCTGTGTTGGAATGATTATACCTTTCCCCTATTCATCTTTCTGCTAAAAACAGAATATTTCTGGTAAAATCCTGTTACCCAGGCGTTTACCACTTTCTTACTTTCTTCAGTACATGTCTATGTTGGTGATGCTTTGGTACCACTCCTGATTAGAGCAGTTAATGAGGCCATCATGTGATTATATAGTTTCAGAATGTTGTGTCCTGAGCAGAACAGTTTATTCATAGTTTAAGTCTTATTTGTGTGTGTGAGAGGGCGGGGGGAGAGAAAGCAAGAAAGAGTGCCTTCATGAAAGTATGCTTCCGCAACAGAAAAACTGACCTTCGCCAACTTCTTACTCTTACCGCTAACAAGGCACACCCGGCCTGGTCTGGTCCTCCACTGTCGACCACATGAGACATTCTTCTCAGTTCTCACAAGGAAACTGCCATGTATGACCTTGGCAAGAAAGCCTTGCATACCTCTTCAACAGTGGGAGCAAGAAGATAGTGAAGGTCAGCTGGCACCCCAGTAGAAGAGTAAGGCTTCAGGGATAGAAAGATAGGCAGGTGAAGGAAGTTGAAGCATGCCTAAAATTATAAGTGCAGGTGGTCAACCAAGCATCTGAATTTTGAACACATGACCACCATATCTTAGAGGACATGGTATAAGCCCCACTTGTTGAGTGCTACCATAACTTCGATGGTCACTGAATGAAGGGTTGGAATTGGAGGACTACCTGTAATGATCTTGCTCCTAGCAAAAGCGATTATGAACTATTTTAAAAAGGCCCTTTGCTTCATTGTCTTGGTTTTTGTTGTGGCCCAACAGCGGCTGGCTGAGCTGTTGGTGGAATCTGACAGTGATGAACACTATGGGACTGCCCTGGAGGCTGAGGAAGACTCTGGTGGGGGGTGTTCGGAATCAGTGTGGGGACTAGAGAGGCCTGTCGGCCACCAGTTGCCTTCTGAGTCAGGGAGCAGTGAGGAAGAACAGGGGGAGGCTGTCCCTGACGTGCATATGCATAGGGCTGCGAGGAGGAGGGAGCAGCTTTGGAAGCAGGGCCAGAGAAGAAAATAGAATACAGATGGCTAATGATTGCCCCCTCCCGGAAAGCTTATAATTGGAGTAAAGGGAGAGGAATTTTGCAGGAAACAACAGTTTACTAATTTAGCCATGTGGAAGGCTTTCGGAAAATCTGTGAGTTGCTGTCAAACCTTGTTTTAATTAAGGTAGCATTCTGGGCTCTCAGCCAGGGGGTTGCTTATCTCCCCATTAGTTGTGGCATACAGCCAGGTATGCTTTCATGTGTTTTGAGACCTGAAACAGAACAGTTTTCTTTTTCCCGTGCAGTTTTACTCCAGATTTTACATCGTCTTGGGTTATTCGTGAGCTGACTCTGATTACTGCTGCAGGCATCGAGTTTCACTTTACGCTCAACGTGACCCTTCCTCACCATCTTTTACCCATATGTGCAGATGTGGTACCAGGACCCAGCTGGGAAGAGTCATTCTGGAGGCTCACGGTGCTCTTTGTAAGGTAAAGCATTAGGAATCTCAGGATGCTTTCAATGGGGTCCTAAGGAAAAATAAACTTTCTAATCATACAGGAATAACTGTTAAATAATTTTAATCAATGTGTGTTTTTTTTAAATCAACTGCCACTAATCTTTTCCTCTAGTTGATTTTTAAATTTCATGTTAAAAAGAGGACTTTTTTTGCTGTTCCTGTTGATGAATACAAAACTCTTACAATTGCTCATACAGATAGTTGGTCTCAACAAAATTGCTTGATATCTATCAGGCATTGGAGAACATACAAACCCAGGAAGAGGATAACCTCAGCTGTTAAACAGAAACTAAAATATGTGAAGGTGCTGCTAGTCTGAGACTCCACTTATTCTGGTGAAGAAGAATCCTATGTCCCACATACTGTTCCTTAGTGGGTTTTGCATCAAACTAGGCTCAGTAAAATTCTGGAATCTATCAGGCTCATTAATGACTTTAAAATAGTGTTGATAGAATACATGCCATGCAGTTTTTCATATTGAACCCCTTACCACACAAAGTTTAGGATATGGCAACTTGTATAATAGTAGTCATCCGTTGACTATAACTTCTTGGTGCCTTCAAATGTACTTTATGAAATTGAGGTTAAATGGACTTTAATTTTTGCACATTTCACATTACTATTTCTATATGTGTGTTTGCACTTGCAGTTTGTCCTTATTTGGTGTGATCTTGATCGCTTTCCAGCAAGCACAGTACATTCTAACAGAATTCATGAAGTCAAGACAGCGGTCAAATCATAATTCTACACTGCAAAACAACAATTCTGTGGACATCATCAGTTCTGAAACTTACAAGTAATGCATTTTACCTTTCTATATATAAAATTCCTGGAAATCTTATTTAAAAATTATAGATTAGGAGTAGTTGGTATTTCTAAGATCTTAGTTGGGATGACTGCTGTTTTAGAAGACAAGTTACCGTTTAAAAAAGTTTGGATATATATAATCTAGATTTGCATATTTTCATATCAGAGTATATGTATATTTATATTTTGCAGTATCTTTCCAGTGGAAGAGAGACAAAAATCTAGACAAGATGGACACCATATAAGTTTAATAGATAAATAAAATAAAAATGAATATTCTTATTATGACATATATTATGAAAGAAAGAAAGACATATATTAAGGGAGCCAGGAAATATAAAACAGAAGGACATAGAAAATACAGAAATACTTTTAGAAGTATCAACTTGATTTCAAAGTTTCATGCTTGGTTCCAAGTTTACATTTTTACTGCTTTGTTTTTGGGAAATTCTGTAGTTTATAGTAAGTCTTATGATTTTATTTTAAAATCAGGAGTAGCTGCAGAGCGTTTACTGAGACTTACAGTTCTTCTGATAAAGGAAAAGGAAAAGGATCCCTTTTGGTAGGCTCTGCAAGCAGCCGTAGCCAGAATGCTGCCAAGAGGAGTCCAGCAACATACAGCCATTCTCAGAAGAAACATAAATGTTCTGTATACTATGGTAAACAAAAATCAAGCACAACAACTAGCAGCAACATTCTGACAATAGATGATAAGCCGAACCAGTCAATTGAAAATCCTATTTCGGCACCAAAGGAAGACATTTGTACTGTTAATGAAAACTGGCTGAGCTTGAAATATGCAAATACCGTAAACATGAACATGCAAAAGAACTTAACACATCCAGGGAACTTTGTAGATAAAGACGAAAGTGCATTGAAAAGTGCAACACTTATGAAAAACATTTCTTCAGATTGCAATTTGAAGGAGGGCCTTCAAACAAATATGTTTCCTAAGGAAACGAATCTTAAGCCTTCAGAAAAGTTAGCTGAACTCAAAGAACCTGAGTTATGTCCTTCAAAGTCATCAAAGAAATTGTCTGAAAGTCGTTTTCCAAGATCTTCACCTCAACAGCAATCAGAATTTCAAGAGAGCTCGAGGAAAAATGGAGGTACTTTTTTTAATTCAAAAAGGTGTCATTTTGAATAAACTCAGCAGAGAAATAGGCATGCCAGAAAATAGTTTTTTGTTAACTACTAGAATTTTGAAAATAATGCTAGAATTATGGCCATAGAAGGTGGAGTATGTCAAATATTTTAGCAATCATAACATTAAGTTGAAACCCCAAGCATTTTAATGCTTTTAAGAAGTGGTTTTTAACTAGATTTTCAGCATTTAACAGTTACAAAAGATATACAGATATGACACAAAGACTGCAATTTTAGGCATATTTACTAGGATTAAGACAAATTGTAAATGAGGAAATTCCTTCAGAGTAAATTTTAAAGTGATTGAAATACAAACATAGTTTTCTTCATCTTTATTTTACTTTCCAGAAAGAAAAGGGTTTTGCCAATGTATTATTTATCTAGTCAGACCCAAATATTTTTTTCTAAAGTATCTTATAAAAGAACATTTTCAGTTAAGAAAATGAGAATTTTTAAATCCAATCTAAAATGACACTAACTTTTACCATAAATTTCAAGTATAGAGGTCCATAATTTTTCATCATTTATTAGTGATTATAACAAAGTACACGTCTCTTTATTGCTTAAGGGAATAGTCAGCAAGTGACTCTCAGGAATGAAACAGGAAACTGTGAGACATTACAAAAGCAGGCTAGCGAACAGCTTTCCACAGAGAAGATAGAGAATAAAGGACTTAAAGATGAATTACTGTATTCTGGAAAACGGGAATTGATTTCTGCTGAGGTTTGTATTTTATTTCTCTTTGATGCAATATTCACTTTAAAAGAAAAACTATGATAGATCAGGGGTGGGGGTTAAGCATGATTCAATTTGTGAAATATTTATCGAAGCTAATAAAAGCCCAGTGGTTTTATATAGTAGCCATATTTCTTTTATTGTTTCCTACTTATTAAAAATTATCTATCAATATGCACCATGCACTGCATGCGCGTTACAGTATTTGGAATTACTAGAAATAAAGTACAAGCAATCAATATAAACAATTGTTAAAAAGAATAAATACTTTCAAAATATGAAGATTGGTTGAAGTGGGTTAATGAGCTCCATTTTTACAAATTAGAAGGTTTAAATGATTTAATTAAAATTCTTAAAATTGTTGTAGAATTGTTTCAAAGCTTTGCATAGTCTCCTAGACCAAATTAGATGTTGTATAGAAGTGATGGTGAAACTTTTCGGCACCGAAAGTGTTGGGTGTCTGGAAAAACTGGGTCTTTAGAAACACTTGTGCGTGCATGAACAGCAGAGACCCAAAGATCAGATGGAGGTGAGTTGGGGCGATGATGCGCATGCCCACAGAAAGGGCTCTGCATGCCACCTCGGACCCATGTGCCATAGGTTTGCCACCACTGATGCATACCCAACATGAGGTTACTTATATTGTTTGATTCACTTTAAATTTACAATTTTGTGATCTTAATACCAGAACAAAAACGTGTGGATGAAGCTTACCTTTAATTTTCTCTTTGATTAACCCTGGCTACAACCATTTAATACAAAGCTGAAATAACTTTTCAGGAAACTTTGAACCTCACTGAAAAAGCAATAATAGTGAGTGAGTGAATCAGTAAAAGAAAAGAAGAAATAAAATCAGAGGGAGCATTTATAGTAGGTCTGCTAATAATGATACTGACCTGGTTTTTGTCAGTCAAAATTGTACTATTCTTGTTCCCATTCCAGCCCTTTCTAACTCAAAACAGAATAAAAGTATAAGAGAAGAAATAGAAAAAAAGATTTACACTAATATATCCAGTATCATAAAATGGTAGTCTTTCAACAGTTGGTTATATTGAATATGGTTCTAGCACATGTATATTTAAACAAAATAGTTGTGTCTTTCAGCAGGAAGAAGTTCACCGAAAAAATGGGTCTCAAGAGAAAAAAGATGGACACTTGCCCAATACTAGCTGGAATAGACATAGGACAAATAGAAAAAATAAGAAGAAGCATATAAACGTATCTTCACGGTATGCATCACTAGCGTTACATATTCACATTTTAAAATTAGAAGATCAGCACTGTTTCTGTCACTTAAATTTTATTGCATGTGTTCAGAGTGCTAGCAATCTTTGAGTGTATTTTTATTCTGAATTCCTTCTGTCTACAGAAGGAATGACCTTTTTTGATTCCTCCTTCTTCCATCACCATTTTTACAGGGTTCCTGAGCAGGCTGAACTGAAGCATGCATGCAATGAAAGACATGAACTTAGAACTACTATTAATATAAGAAATTGGTGTGCTCAAAGCAACGGGGAAAATTGCAAAGGAGATGATAAATCTGCACACAGGGAAGCAGGTAGGATATTAAAATGTAAATGGAAGGCAAATCAGTTTTTCATTTGAAATCCTTTTTATTTCGGCTCTCAAATCAAATCCAAAAAACAAATTATTTGATTCGATGCTATGATAAGGAAAACATCCTATTCTTTATATTTGACTGTTTGATTAGGAGAATAGGAACCAATGATAAAAAATAATAATCTACATTTATAAAACTGAACATTTCTGAACTTCAGGGATAGTCATTGTTTAGAAATGATCTCTCTCTTAGTCTGCCAATTGTTAAAGTTGTTTAATTTTTCTATCTAACAAAAGATGGACTTGAAGAAGTCTTGATATCATGGTAATCACATGTTTACTGTATTTTTTGGTGTATAAGACACACTCCTCCCCAAAAAAGTGGGTGAAAATGTCTCTGTGTCTTAAAACAGCTAATGTTGCTGAAGCCCCACCCACCCACTGGCCATTTTTTGGTGTCCACACCCCCCCTTTCCCAGCCTTTTTTGGCCCATTTTTGAGACTTTTAGCCTGTTTTCAGGGCTTTTTTCAGCTCATTTTTGGGGCTTTTCTCAGCCTATTTTGGGGCTTTAAAAAAAAACAGGCCGAAAACCAGGCCAAAAACAAGCCAGAAAATCCTCAAAAATGGGCCAAAAAAAGGCTTGAAAATGGGGCACATGTTGTTGTTGTTGTTTTTGTTTTCCTCTTCTAAATCTAGGTGTGTCTTATATTCAGGTGCATCTTATATGCCAAAAAATACGGTATTTACGAGAATGCAATGATAACAAGTGTTAAAGTTTGGTTTTGTTAACTGCTTCCCGAAGGAGGTTTCTACCAGTGGCCTAAGAAGAAGTGCTTGGAGAGGTTTTGTTCAGATTCAAGTTCAGATTGTGGAAGTTCTTCTGGAAGTGTCCGGGCCAGTCGGGGTAGCTGGGGAAGCTGGAGCAGCACCAGCAGTTCGGATGGAGATAAGAAGATTCCTAGCAGACATTTCTTCCCTTCAAGTATGTGAGGGTCTAGACACGTGTTCTTTCTCTTTTCTGTTTTAGGAAAATGTCACTGCATGACACCGCCTTACATTAAACTCTGACACACACCCACACACCACACACACACCCAAATATTGCTATTTAGAAAATAATCTTAACTGAAAATAACTGAAGTATCTTAACCACTGCTATGAAACTGTTTAAAATAAAGCACACCTATTTTAGGGGATAATACCCGATCAGTTTATTTTAAAGGGATTCTGATTAAACTAAATTTACAATGAACTATTAACACATCTTCAGTCAAATATCTGAACATCACCTTTAAAGAATTTTATCCCACTTTTTAAATTATTTTTATAAATAACTCAAAAGTTCTTCCTCCTGTTTTCCCCACAACGACAACTCTGTAAAGTGAATTCAGCTGACAGAGACTGACTTTCATGCCTAAGGCAGGACTAGAACTCAGAGTTCCAGGTTGCTAGTCCAGTGCCTTAACTGCTAAACCAAACTGGCTCTTTTATTTAAAAATGAACTCTTCCTGGCATTTTGAATTTTGACTACAGGTAAACCTTGCTTATAAACCACACTCATTCAGCGACCATTCTAACTTCTAGCAGTGTTGAATGAGGAGAAATATGACCAGTCCTTGGAGTTGCAGCTATCACAGTGTCCCCATGATCATATGATCATGATTTGCACACTTACAACAGTCCCAGGGTCCCACAGTCACATGATCACCATTTGAAAACTTTACTGCTAGCTTCTGACAAAGTCAATGGGGAAGCCAGCAGGAGGTAGCAAAAGGTGATCACATGACATTATGCTTAACAACTGTGTGGAATTTGCTTCATGATGGGATTTGGAACTGTCATTGGCATGGTCATGCAATGTCACTCTTTACAAATGCATCACTTAGTTGGTGGTCCCAGTTATTGTTAGTTAAGTGAGGACTGTCTGTATAAACAATTGAATCTTTTCATTAGCAATTTCTATTTTCTTGTATATCTTTATTAAATTTATTGGGATTATTATTTTGACTGCATTTAATAGTCTAATGAGTTAATAGCATTTCTATCAAATTTATACATTGTTAATTAATTGTTACTGGCATTGTGGTTTTAGATTTTAGTTCTGAATGGGGGTGCTATGTCTCTTCCTTAATCTTTTCTTTTCTGTGACTTTTTGGAATCTCTATAGAAAAGAAAAAAAAATATCTAGAAAGATGCTAAAAGTCCTGTTAGGGACTACCAGTTAAATCATATAGTCCCAAAGTTAGCGTATTGTATATATGTTATTCCAGTCTCTGATTCTTAATTTTGCTTTGTGCAGGGGAAAGTATTTCATGTAATGATTTTTCACCTGATACGCCTATCACTTTAAATCTTTCCCACAACATCTGCAACACCAGGTAAAAACTTTTAATAGTTCCTCTTTTCTATAGATCACTCCCAGACCAACTGTTTCAAATATAACTAGCAAAGAAATGAAAAGCAAATGTTCTCATTCTGAATTTACTTATACATTTGATAATGCTTTTCTTCTGTTTATTTCATATAAAATATTGAAGATGCCCTTTTTTGGCTTAATAATATAAATATATATTTTTAATCCTTTTCAGCTCTTACCCATGTCCTTATTTGGGGGAGCCATTTAGTAGTGGTTTGCCTTAGCCTATGGGATGATTTCCCCCCACTCAGTGTAGTTAAGTCTTAGATTTTCTTAGTAATATTAACCAAGTCTGACTGCTTTGTATTTTGAGATCAGACAAAAGAACAGCTAGATGCTACCATGCAAATATTCTGATAAAAAAACTGTATAATCATTTTTCTACTTGGTTACATTAGATATCATGCCTGGAATATATGTGTATATATGTCCATTTATTATACTCTTTGCAGTGAAAAAGTTGCATTGATCATTAAAAATATAAAAACATTTATCTTTATTTTTTAGTAGAGATGTGAACAGTATCACACAGTATGCAGAGAATTTGTGTCCCAGCTTCACTGATATAACCACAGATCAAGACAAAAATGAAGGTTGGTTAATTAAAAAAAGATCTTACGCAATAACTAAATCATATCCATTTCATGCATATTTTTTATTGTTTGTAATATAAAGCAGTTCATCCAAATAGTCCTGCATTATTCATTTTCTTTCTGCTATATCAAATTTTCTATGACTAATGATTAACTTATCTTTAATATTGTTTCACTAAGATTTATGTAACTCAAGTGAAACTAGGTAACTTATTTAGAATGAACGATTGCTTAAATTTCACCAACTTAACAGCAATACATTAGATATTATAATTCCTTTGTATTTTTTTCTTTTTTCCTCTATTGAAAGATAATGCGCCCTCAAGGTTTTGTTATTGTTAATTATTCTTTTTTAATTTCTTGTTTACTGAAACTTTGATTCAGAAATCTGAAGCTTCATTGAGTACATCCAGCATCATGCCCCTTTGACAAAATTGGATGGGATCTACAGGCAGTATCCATTTAAAAGAAGATAAAGTCTAGATGAAATCCTAGTCAAATAAATAAGTGAAAAGGAACTTTTTAAAATGTAATTTTTAAATTGATAAGTTACTAAAATTGTTTATATAGGTTGTCCTCAGTTACAAAAGAAGTATAGTGGGGAAGCCAGATTCACTTAACAATCATGTTACTAACTTTAACAATTGCAGTGATTCACTTAACAACTGTGGCAAGAAAAGGTCATAAAATGGAGAAACAGACTTAACATCTGTTTTGCTTAGCAGCGGAAATTTTGGGCTCAGTTGCAGTTAAAAAGTCATAATACATCACGTGACAATGCCATGACGAGACAAATTTGACATCCAGGATTTATAGGAAGCCTCTCTTAACTATAGTAATTGGAGCTGGAATTTCTGTTGTTAAGTGATGCAGTCGTAAAGAGTTGATATTATGTGACTGCATTGCTTAGCAACAGCAATATTACCAGTTCTTATTGCTGACATTAAGGATTGTGTGGTTCATAAGCAAAGAGCTCACATGACTATGATTTGCAACTTCCTGACAGCTTCCCACAAGCAAAGTCAATGGGGAAGCTGGCAAGAAGTTGCAAATCCCAGGAGGCTCACAGGCTAGCAGGTTGATGCTCTGTAATAGGACTCTGCGGAGAAAAAGCAGCAGAAGTTACTTGCAACTTTCCCTACCAGCTTTCTCGCTGACTTTGCTTGTGGGAATCTGGCAGGGAGGATGACAAATTGTAGTCCTACGACCACAACACGCTGAAATTGGGTGAGACAATTGCTAAGCACTCAGATTACGTTCATGTGACCATGAAAATGCTGTAACATCCAGAACTTTTGAGAAAGAGTCATCAGTACCATTCGTTCAGCACGTATCTCTTGAATTTACAGAGTTTGATACTGGATGAAAAACTTTTACAACAAATTCATATGATGGATAATCTTCAGCCTTATGCCCTTCAAATATATTGTAATGGAACTTTTATATCAAAACTGTATAAACCACAACCAATTAAGTGGTTAGAATTTTATATATTATAAAACTTAATTTGTTTGGGTGGAGATACAATGTTGCATAGCATTGTAATGCTGATGCTTGAAAGTTTTTAAAATATATTTATTATATAAATATATAATAGGCTATAAACTTTATTTTCTAGGTCTCTATCCAGCAGGAGATCTGTGGTCATCCCAGCCTATCTGCCTGACAAATAGTATGAATTACAGTCTTGAGAACAATGTATCGTGCATGATCCAGGAAAACCCTTCATTACATAATGGGCAGGTTTATTTATTTATTTATTATTGCTGATATATTTTTACTATGGTCTTCACAGTCTGAGATTGTGTTGTGTGGGGTTTAGAGCTGGAAGTTGTCCTCTCATATCTGGAAGATGTGGAGGGATCCAGATTAGGAGGGGCTGCTTTATCAGGAATATGTTTTTGTTGTGACTTTTGAGCCAAAGTATTGGTTTTAATTCAATCTTTCTGAAAATTTTCTGACACCTTTTCCTTTTTTATCTTGCAATAGCTTTGTTGATTGGAATCCACCCTGTGATGGCCAGCTTAACATGTACTGTCCGGTAGAAGTGAATGAGTATGGTAAGTATTCTACAGAACCATTAATATTTTATATGGAAAGAGGTACACTTAAATAGGCATTCAGAATTCCATTGAACAGCTTTGGTTGTTATCCTAGCTTTTCTATGTGCTTTTGGACTGCACTGTCACCACACTCTCAGGTTTGGCTTATGGCCACTCCCTCATGCGCACACAATCATGGAAAATAGCCACACTGAAATCACTTTCAACTGAATACCAAGGCACAATTGGTTCTTTAGAATATGTGGCAACTCGATGAATGTAAAGTAACAATATAACTATATTTTGCTCTTTCTCACACATACTCATTCACACTTTTCCCATGTTTTTCTCAATTAGACTGGCAGGCACTAGCCAGATGGACAAAAGTTGGCAACTCTGGATCCAAAAACGACTCGGAATCAGGAGCCCTTTTATTCCCCAAATCCTTGCTTTTGCTTTGCTTTGTTGATTGACAAGACTAGCAACTACTCTTTTCCTTGTTAATTTGCAAATCTGGTAGTTGTTGATGGGATTTGGGGAAGGGCTTCCCATGTGCTCAGGCCCAACTTCTTTTGTCTGGGTCAGGTGACATTTTTTTCCTTTGTTTCCTTAACAATTTAGTTCCTTCTTATATATTTCCCCAAAGGGACCTTTTAGACTGGATTCCTGGCTTTTATCCACCCTGCTTATTTGCCCACTTTGTCTTTAGGTATGGCAGTTTGCCTGTTTCAGTCCCACAGCACCTTCAATATCTGAAATGGATATTGTTCTTCACTCACCCAACTTACATTTTTATTTAGTATAGACCAGGGGTGGACCAGCATGGCTGGCTCAAGAATTCTGGGAGTTGAAGTCCACGAGTCATGAAGGAGCCGTAATTGCCCACCCCTGGTATAGACTGTCTTCTCCTCTCCTTATATAAATGAACAAAAATGAAGGATATAAAAATAAAATCTATTTTAAGTCCAGTTCAATTTATGATGGACTATGCAGACATCTCAATATAGTAGCCACAGGAGTAGTTTTCCATTGCATTATTTTGGGAGATTTAAATTTTCCCAAATAGCCTTGGAGGCCTCCTCCCATGTGAATACTAATCTGGACTGACCCCTTTTGGTTTGTGACAGTTAGCCAGAATTGATTAGGTCTGCTGCTGTCAGCTGGGCATAAAAAACAGGATCTAGGATTCATATTGTAATTATTTGGATAACTAATGTAAATAAGGAGCATTATATATGTTAATTCATACAATACATAGAATCGCACTTCAATACAAAGTTGACTAATACTGAAAACCCTTCTGTCTCCTAAAATAAAGAAAGTATGAATTACCATAATGGATTTCCATGCACAGAAGAAATTCAAAATTCAGGTTTCATTGATCACACCTGTCAGTCTTCATGGAACACCCCACCTAACCTTCCTCCAACATGGGAGCCCAGCAGTTATGTCAACCCAACAGTAAGTATTGGACTGTTTCATGCGTTATATTATAGCAGATCAAATATAATCTTTTGGGGTTGTCCTTTACATATTCTTGGCTTTTCTAACATTCACATTTCAAAATTTAGGTTGCTTCAATTTCAGTTTTGATTGTAATTTTGGCACATTTAATAACACACATTCTGAGTTCCATAGATTTCATTATTTGGTACATATTTAAATGCATATTTTTATTATGCATGTGATGAAATTAGTAACGGATAATGGAAAAATGCTGGAATTTTTTTCTGGATATAGAAAGAGATTTATAATCCTGGTACAATGATTAAGGAGTAGGAGTAGGTTTTGGAAAACACAGGATTCAAATCCACGTTTATGTGAAGAACGTTTATTTCGATAACATGGGGCTGTGGTGGCATGCGCACATTGTTAAAGGCTGGCCCTTCAGCAAAATGTGCCTAAAAATAAAACGTTTATTTCCATTTCAATTTAGTTTTCACATTAGCTTGTTTGCTTCAACTTCTCAAGTGGTACTTAACTGATTTTGTTCTTGGTGTTCAGGCATCTTTGATACTCCCAGTGATACCTTCTCTTTGTCTTTCAGTCCTACCTCTCAAGCACCAGGAGTTTGTCACCCATGTCTGGCCTCTTCGGTTCCATCTGGGCCCCTCAGAATGATGTCTATGACAACTGCTGCCCCATCACTTCTGCCACTCAGCATTCAGCTCAGGTGGAGAGCCAAGCAGTTTTGTGTAAGCAGGAATGTTACCCGAGATTTAACCCGTTCCGTGCCTATATGAACTTAGATATATGGACTTCAGCAGCTAATCGGAATGCCAATTTCTCTCTTCCTAGGGATTCGGGTTATTGTGGAAATGTGTGAAAAAAGAATGTCATTTTTAAAAATGTGAACTAAAAAAATGCTTTTTCTTTTGATTACTAGAATTAGCTGGTGGTTGAACTAGAATTCAATGTTGGTCATTATTTTGGCACTTTTGTATGGAAAATAAACTTTTTTTTTTTACCAAGGCATCTGGAATTTCTCTTTTCTGACAAAATACATTTGATAATAAGACAATGGAATCTTATTGGTGTTAGAGAAATCTAAATCAGTGGTATCATGCTGCTGACTCCATAGCTGCTTTCTTTTTCCCTTTTGGGAAAGTAAGAGTCATTTTAAATTTTGTCTTAGTTCAGGATGAAACATTGTCTAATCAGCATTTTCTGGCTTCATTTTAACTTCTATATCACATGTTTTTATTTATCAAATTTACACTTTATTTTTTCTGATGCTTTAAAGTGGTTAACAGCAATAAGTAGAAAAAAATAACCATACAAATAATTGTACAAAACAAAACTGTCAGTTTGCAGCAGTAATCACATTCAGAAACACACACAAGTAACTAATTCAGCAGGATTCCATTATATACAAGAAACTTCTCTTTATATATAATATAACATGAAGTAAGTATACAATACCAAAAGCAGGTCCTTCCAAGGTGGCAGCAAATACAAGCAAAACACAGGCAGAGAGGAGAGTTGTTTCAGTTTCTGAACTCAGCACAGACTTAGCCATGCCCAGCCTCCTTGCTGTCTCCAGCAAATACTGTTTCAGTTTCCAAACAGCCCGCATTGGCTGACCTAGTTGCTATGCCTAGTCCAGCTCACTGTCTGAAAATTCCTTATTTCTAGGTTGAATCCCTCCTTGATCTCCTTTGATTTCTCGCTGCAGAATTAGTCTTCCAATTGATGTCAGGGTAATTGACACATCCCCCATTGCAACTGCAGTGTGTTTCCTACATATTATTTGTTAGTTGGTTAGAAAAAAGGACATATACTGTATTTTTACGTAGGGTTCTTCTAGATTGAATAGATGTTAGACAGATAGGAAGATAGATGGATCGATGGATGGATGGATAGTGTAGATAGATGATAGATTATAGAATCATCCTGGCACCTTGATAGGCTTTGTTGGAGCTCTGACTTTTTTTTTTAATACCTTGGAGGATTTATAACCCAAATTAATCACAGTAGCTCTTATCTATGGCTTGAGAAAGCCACATTAAAAGTCAAAGTCAGAATGTGTCTTGTTCCATAAATCTTTGGCTGAAACGCTTATCCTTGAGGCTTAGCACCACCAATACACCAGAAGTATCATTTTACCAGAATTAAGGCTGTAATAACTAAATTCCAAATCCTGGTCTTCTTTCCATCTTTGGTTCTCCAAATGGAATATGATCAGGCAAAACAAACTGAAGGACAGCAAGCGGGTCTAGGAAAGGCCCCAGGCTTCCTGCCATCAGCAAATGTGAGACACACAGTCATTGCTGCCAAATATCTTGCACAGCTACAAACACCCAGCATGTTCTTCCTTCTAATTCTGGATGGTAAATACTGTATTAAAAGTAGCATTAGCTGAAAGGCTTTTGCCCTTGTGAGATTGAAAACCAGGAAACATATACTTCTCCCTTCCTCTGAATCAGATTTCTCCTCCTCCTAATCAGCAGATATCCTAATCGCTCAGATCTCTCAGCTTATGGCCAGATGGTACTTATGGTTACAGCCCACATTGTTAGATTTTGTGCAGCATCTTATAAGACCCTGCAGACTGTGACAGCTGAAATTCCTGCTACATTTGTGTATCTTATTCATAGCCTAGACTTATTCTCTTTAATTTCACTCAGAAATTCCAGTTAGGTGGTTTTATAGATGTATTTTAATGTTTTATATTTTTATTCACCATTTTCTTATGCATGTTATAGATGGTTACAGGTCACTTATGAACATATTTCTTGTCCTAGTCAGAAGCCACAATAAAAAAACAGACTAAGACCGTAATTCAAAGGCAGTACATAAAAGTTCATCAGAAGTTCATTTAGAGTATTCAATATTTCCATTTTAAAGCATGATTTTAAGCCTTTCAAATTAATGAGGAATAATCTTTTTATTATAGGATTTTCTTAGAAATCACAGTTGTTGAACCATCCAGTGTTGCTGTTGCAATACTTCTTTTACAATAAATACACTATAAGGCTCAGTAATGACTTCCTCCCCAATGTGGTTTGTGTCGTACTACACTATATAGTGGATTTCAATTCCCATATTAATATGCTCTGACTGTATTGCCACATAATGCTAAATCTAATCAAGCTGTAAGGTTATGCCTGCCCCAAAGCCTTTTACTAGATTGCCAGCAACATCTTCCTTTAAGCCTAGGCCTAGGCCAGTGGTGGTGAACCTTTTACTTACCGAGTGCCGAAAAGTACACGCTTTGCGCATGCCATTTGCACTTGTATGCGGCTCCTCCACGTACGCTGCATGTTCAACTGCATGTGCACATACATGCAGCTTTTGCATGTGCAGTGCATGCACACTGCATGCAGGCACTCATGCACACATGAACAATCACATGTACATGCACAGGAGAGCTCCAAAGACCAGCTGGATTTCCTGCTGCAATTGCGCACATGCACAGTGGTGGCCCAAAGACTGGCTGGGTCTCTGCAATCGCACATGCATGAATGCACAATCGCATGTGCATGCTCAACTGGAGGTAAGTTGGCTGACAGCTTGTGTGCCCAGCAAGATGGCTCTGTGTGCCATCTGTGGCATCCATGCCATACATTCGCCATCACGGGCCTAGGCAATCAAAGGAGCTTTCTCTTTTAAATCTGATCAGATAGGCAGATGCCACTGAGAGAAGGTGTTCCCAAAGATAGCCAGATCTGAAGCCACGATAGCCTTTAAGCACTTCAAATTGTTAAGGGTTCTTCATAACTGTTTTTCACCATGTTTTTCTACCCAGTCTCATTTGATTTATTTAAAACAACTTGCTTTCATTTAACAAGAATAATAATTTTAGTGGCATTCAGATGTTTTTTGTTGCTTTTGAACTTGTTTAATTATTAGGTGCCTATTTGTGACATTCTATATTTTATTATATGATAAAGTTTAAAAGCAACTGTCTGCTCAGCAGTCTACACTTTCCTTGGCATCCTCTTCCAACTACGGCAGTTAATAAATCTCCAGAGCAGCATCAGAATAATATTCAGAAGTGATTTTCAAGCACCAAGAGTTGAGAAACAAAAGAGCCCTGCAAGGGAGAAGGAATGTTTTGAGAAGCCCAGGCTTTGGCACAATCTTGGTATTTATTAATCTTGTTACATCCTCCTTAGTGAAAAAGGAGAAGCAGGGAGCTTTCTGAAATTTTGAAAGACAGCTGAAAGTTGGGAAGCAATCTGCTAGAATGAAATGGGTGCTCCTGTTGCTTTTCCAGTGATCAATGAGCTGTGGCGAAACCATCTTCCTGCTGACCTGCCTCTTGAACAAGGTATCAACAGAAATTCAAGAGGAATTCTCAGAACAAAGTCTATCTTTGTGATCCGCGTCAAAGGAGCTCTATAAGAGTTGTGATCCTGATAGCTCACACGATAAAAAGGAAAGCTGTCTCCAACCCATACAATGGCTGCAATCTGAGACCCTGGGGTGTGTAAGGAGGCCAGAGCATAGCTATCCACTCAGCTTTTCTTGTCGCTTCTTTTTCTTACTTGTTTTCAATTGCTTCTTTCATGACTTTTCTTTGACTCTATGCAGTGGCCTAAGAAAGCATAGAAAAGCGAAGGGCTGTGGCGCAAAGAAGCAGTGATTTTGTCCCTTTTCCATTTTAAGCATTGTTTTGTGTATACATACATACAGTAATCCAGACATACACACAAACATACACACTTACAATTTAATAATTGATATCAAAACTGTGGAAAC
>JAEANM010006431.1:0-18602 GCA_017656035.1 Myanophis thanlyinensis | reverse complement strand
AAAAAACAAAAGGAGATTTCTTCTAATAACTGGTTCTCTGAACTGCTTATAATTGTTACCACCGGTTCTATAGAACCAGTGCAAACCAGCTGAATTTCACCTCTGCTTCTATGCTCTACAGAGTAGATATGCACTGGAACTGATCTTCTCCTGAGCTTCTCTGAGAATTGTTGGTGAAACTTTGGGATAAAGAGAAAAGATAGTTCACTTTGTTGGGATCATACATAAGAGATAATATGAGGAGAGGATAAGAGGCCAAAATATCAATTATGGAGGAAACTGGATCCCCTTTGTCCCCAAGACCAGAGTTCCCAGCTCTGCCAGTTTTGCAGACTGGTGATGGGGGGGGCGGCTAGGGAGAGGGGATGGTTCTGCATGAGTGGCAGGCAAGCACACATGGAGTGCAGCTCTATTCATGCAAGTGGCAGACACCCACCACTTCCACAGTCCAGTTCCAAACAGTTCAAGGTCCAGAGGTGGGTTACAGCCCAGGGGTTGGGGACCCCTGCTCCAGAAGACAGAAAAGGTTGTATTTTATCATGCATTTCTACATATTGTTTTCCTGGGATAGATTGCATGGAATCTAACAGGACTCTTCTCATTAGAACTGTTTATTGTTTAATTGAAATGATACCATTTTAACCCATAAACAAAGAATTGCCATGATTAAGGGACTTGGTTTTTATTTTATTTAAAAAGGGGTAAAGGCATACGTGTCTGTATGGTGAGTATGTGTCTTTGTTTTTTATTGTACAATTGTACAATTACCTATCAATGCCTCTGCTATATTTTCTCATGGTTCCATTCAGTCCTAAGGATAGTATCTTCATTGCAGGGGCCTTTATACATCAAAAGTAGACTGGAAAGCTACAGAGTAATAGCAGTGCCATCCAGAAGAAGGATGACATAAGTCATGTCATTACACCAATGATGTAAATTATTGAAAATATTGCATATCATACACCATTAGCTGGATAACATCATGATATATGTGATATCACTTACACCAGGGGTGTCAAACTCACATTGTTATGGCAGCATCATGTGACATATTGGGACTTTTTTTCCCTTCACTAAACTGGGCAGGGCATGGCCAGCACGTGATGCATCCGGCCCATGTCTGGGAGTTTAACAGTCCTGACTTACACACATCCTCCACTATTACCTGACAGAAACAATAATACCCTTCGCTATATCAGAACAATAAGGTCAGATGAATACCAATGAAATATATTCTAAAAAATAGAGGTGGAGACCACCCAAACAAAATGATAGAACAACAAACAGAGGAAGAAAACGTTGGAAACAAGTCAGGATTCCATCTTTGCTTCATAGGTATGTATCTAGGAAAATGGAACACTGAGTAAAATAAAAAAAAACTGACAGGAAAAATAAGTTGTATGTTTAACATAATTATACATATAAGTTTCATAATTGATTCATTTCATTAAACAAATTGATTTTTTCCCAATGGATCTTTTTTTTTGGTCTTGTATGTACTTTGAATTAGAGAATTGGATCATTTTGACATAAAGGTTAGGCTGTCTTCTTAAAAGAACCAATATCTCTTTATAGAAGATCCCTTTATAGAAACCACTAATTGCTCAAAACAATGGAAAATATGCTTTTTAATTTAAAAAGTTGTGAAAATAGAGGCTACTGTGCAACATATTAATTGAACAGCTTGGAAAATAAGGAGGAGCATAGCAAAGCAATACTATTTTATAAAATGAAGGAATGATGTTAGGAGAAGATACCCTTGAAGCAATGAAATCAAAATGTAACCACAGTTTTCCTTACAAGAATTCATCATCCAAACAGCTTCTTCTGAAGTGGCTTCCAAACCAGAACCATAAAGATGAAAGAAAAGATGTGTAATTTTGAGACTCTTAAATAAAACATTGGATAGTTTGTAAGCAGGGAAGGGGGGAGGGTTATTTGATATAAACTCCATGTCAGAATAATCCCCTTTGTTAGTTTGAAGCAACAAAGTCATGTACAGGTTAAGAATCATGTTTCATTTTTAAATGGATAAGCAGAATCTCAGCCTTCTCGATGGGTCATTTGAAATTATGCAGATGAAACCTCTTTCATTACCACAGGCATAAATAGGATTACCAGATTTGATCTGCAAAAAAATAAATGACCACTAGAGAACAGCAAAGAGTTTCATATATCCCTTTACTGCCATCTAGTAGTTACTTAGAACTGGGATGAGGCCTAAATATGGGTTGAAACTGTATTGAGACTTAGATGGCAGAATGATATCCCTCCTTCTACCCCTTTATTTCTCAGCAGTGTTCAACACAATAAGTAACTGATTTTTTTTATTGCTTAAGTGGATTTTGGAACAATTTTATTCCTTTCTTCTAATTAGTCATAGTTGGAATTAGTGAAGAAAGAAAGGTCAAGTCCCAGAGTACACTAAGGTGGAGTGTCTTTTGATTCTCTGCCTTGTTCTGTTTAATATATACAGTATATTAAACTTCTGGGAGTGATTATTTGTCAATTCAGGGTGAGTATCATTATATGGCAATTATATGAACTGCAGTTAGAATGCAGTACTACTTCTGCTGACTTCTGGCTGCCCACAATTTTGGCAGTTTGAATCTCACTAGGCTCAAGGTTGACTCAGCCTTCCATCCTTCCGAGGTTGGAAAAATGAGGAGCCAGATTGCTGGAGGTGATATGCTGACTCTGTAAACCACTGTGAAGTAGTAAATAAGTCTAAGTGCTATTGCTATTATTTATATTATTTATTTATATCTCTTTATTTCTATACAAGCACATGGTATGATAAAATTCTTGAGCCATTGCTTGGAAGCTGAGAAGCGAAACATCTTAGCAAAATGGAAGTTCTATTTGTCCAGAATTCTATCTTTAGCTCTGAGTGAAGCAAAGGAACTTTCACAATTTATGAGTATTTCTGAACTCATGGGTCTTGCTGGAATGTTTGTAGCCTTTTTGGATACCAGGAGGTTCAGGATACAGTAATTTATTACACAGTAATTTCAAAGAGTTAACTTTGAACAAATAGTGTGAAAACATAGTGAACAAAAATAAGGAGCTAACAATAGGCTGCAAAAGTTATGTGATTCCAGATTTTATTTTTATGATCTTTCTGTAGAAATTTGGCACATTTCAATGAAGGTGGCAAAATTCTTGCTTTGTTTCTCAGGAAATCCAGTAAGTGTTCGGGCTTCAGTAGACTTAAGATGTAATTATTTTTTAATCAAATGCAATATTAAAATACAAATCCTGGTAATTCTGGTGACATCAATATATTACTATTTCTATAGCCTTCCTCCAAAGCACAGACTTGGGCAACACAGTTACTCACCACTGAAGTAAGAGCACATGAACAATAATGAATTGTCTTGTGTTAGACAGGTATTTCACTGTCTATGTTTATGTAACATGTTGATTCTGGTTAGGTATAAAAATCTAAACAATCCTTTGTACAATATACAGTGGTAGATGAGAATTAAGCTGGAATAGTATTTGCTTGCTTGCTATTGGTTTGTTTGGAGTTTAATGTGTTGTGTGAACCAGCTCATTCGATTTAGTTTATGACTCAATGTGTTATACAAAATCAGAAAATGGGTTAATTCAATAATCCAGGGTAATCATGTTGCCCGAACACAGTTACAGAGTAAACCAGTTAGTATTTGCTAGTTCATTTGTTTAAACTGTAGATTTGATTTGTTTACCCACCCCACTCATACACTGCACCTAGACAGTTCAAAAGGGTTAAAACCTACAATTTAAATATTTCAAAGCAAAAAATGGGGATGGCCATGTAGTTCATTATAGTTTCCCCTTTCCTAGTTTAAAGCGGGCTGAACCTTCAAGGTAAAATGTGTGCTGTATTACTGGGTGATGGCCTTTTCTCTTTTTGTCATCTTTTTCACAGCTTGCCCACTAGGTACTGGGGCAGCAGGTTCTTGAATCTCATGAGTATAGCATATCTGCACCTGCACACAAGGCAAAACAAATATGGTTGCAAGAAGCAACATTATTTTGCAGTTTTGTTGGTTAGCCATGGACCTCCTACTGATTTGTGGCGTCTGGCAAGACTGAGCAATGCTGGCTGCTGACACCAGGCCGAAGTATATCTTCTTGATCAGACTTAAAGGCTCTGAAATTCCACCCTACTTTCATCTCCCTTCTATCAAAGCTGAAGAACAGCAATGGATTGAGAAATACAGCCAACCGCATACTGGGGGGAGGGGAGTCATATTTTACCAAATATCTTGAAAAGAAAAAAAGAGAGGGAGGGAAGGGAGGAGGGGGAAGAGAGGCAAAAACTAAGTTAAATGTGTTTAATTCATTCTCTTGAAACATGATGAAAATGATATATTAGTGTTCCGAGAAAAAGTTGAGGCAGATCTGTGTTTTGTTAACCAAATTTATTCTAGCAAAAACAATAGCAACAAAAAGCCCTTAAAATATCAGGGGATTGGGATCTTAAATTTTCTGTAGCCTCATTTTGAAATATATCTATTTTCCTTCGCTTAAACAAGACAAATATGATACAGTATCAGACATCTTCTGACTGTTGGACTGAATGCTTCACATGATTCTTGGATAGTAAATAACCAGTTCTCTGCGTCTGCCTTGTGCTTTTAAAGATTTGTATAGCTTCTAATGTTCAAGCTTTTACACCATCATATCAGTCTAAGCATGCCCTGGCTTTAAAAAGGAGACCAATTCTGTTATCTTGAAATTAAACTTTCAATGAATTGGACTCATGTTACAGCTCCCTGAAACCTGCACTATTGCCCAGTCACTGATCTTGGTGGTCCACATTTTTGGCTGCTCCTGAAAGCCAGGTAAGGCTGCAATAAAGTTTCCTTTATCCATGATTTAATAAAAAATAAGAAGATTGACCTGGAATGTATAAGTGAGATCTGGCCTGTGGGACAGGAACTTGCCATCTTAGAAAATATGCCTACTTGAATTTAAAATATGGTGCCAGGGGAGGGCTGATGGAGACTGGTTACTTCTAGAAACACTACTCAATAGAATGTGAGGCCATGCTTGATGCTGTATGAAGGTTTGTGGTGAAGTTAGTGTATCTGTGTTATTTTATGGTACTAGTGAATTTCCTTTCCCTTTCCCTGGGTGCAGAATCAGACATGGCTTGAACGTTCATAGCCTGAACCTACCACAAATTATTGAGTGGCTAAAATGTTTTTGATTGGTTGATTGGTTGGACATGACAGGACAGTGGCAATTGTCATGACTAAAAGGATTATATGTATGGATTTTATATTATTCCTTTATTCTACACGTATAAATGTAGATCTTTTAGTCTTGCCACAATTGTAAGATGGAACATTGAGGAGTTGAAGTTAGATAGTAGCTAACTCAGGGACTTTTATCTTTTTACATTCTTTCTCACCAAAAGCAAGGACACTGTTGCTCACACTGAGGGAAGGCATGGGAAGATGAACTTTGGATGCCACCTGGACTGGATTGGAGTAGAGGGTTATATGTGATGAACTGTGAGGAATGAACTTTCACTTTAGGTGGGTGGAGAAAATGCGGGCTTTTCAGATTCGGGTTTTCTCCAGACATACCAATACAATGTCTTCAATAAAATTTCATTTTAAGGACTTTTGTTTCTTCAGAGTTTTGATTAAATTGCAGATGCTGTGTGGAACCCTGACAGCAATATGATCTGGAAGTGAGGATTGTTATCATCAGTCTCTAATCATAGTTTGATGACTTTGATACCCTTAGAGTTCTCTGCAGCTTCTCCCAACTTCAAAGAAAATCTATTTGATTGGCTCATCTCAAGACCCCGAAGGTTTTCAAATTCAACCTACGGACTACTGGGATTCAAAGAGACCATGGGCTGTTCCTGATCTCTGATGCATAGTTAAATGCATTAGTTCAATGTGTTCATAGATGAGGAACTAATCACTACTTGGAAGGAAAGTGTGAAATGTAGTGGATGGGATAATGCAGAGGAAAATAAGGAGAAAACCTGACTGAGCATGGGTATAAGAGCCTTTATTAAAAGTTACCTTGTGGTGATAGGAGTGGCAAAACATAACTATTTTTTCACTATTATTGCATTCACAGAAAGCAATCCAGCAATCTTCATTAATGAAAGAACACCCGCAATGCTTCTGAGAAGACTATTTGAGGCATCTGTCAGATGAAATTGATTGGATCATCTCTGAGTTGGACTCCAACTGTGCAGGTCTTATGGAAGGGACTAAGGCATGATGTGACTTGGTTATTTGGGAAAAGTTTGAACCTATTGGTGTGAAGGAGAGGTTCCTTAGAACTGTAGCTGTGCACACCTGTTAATTAGATCCACTCCCCCCCCCACTTCCCAGGGTATGATATATAGTTAGTTCCAGGTGATGGAAAATTCATTTTTGAGGGAGTGGTCTTAAAGACACTTAAAGTTTCTTAAAGAAAATTGTTGCTGCATTCAATGGTATTAGATAATTATCACCCTATCACCAATCTTCCTTTTCATGAGAAGATTGTTGAAAATGTGATCAGATTCAGGTTCAGAGGGCTCTGGGGAAAAAAAGAATTATCTGAGCCCTTTTTAGACAGATTTCAGACTTAGATATAGTACTGAGGCAGCATTGATAAATTTTGGTAACATCAAGATGAGATGGTAATCAAGGACCACCATGATCTCTCAGTAGCCTTTGTTAGTACCAATAATCACTGGATCTTTCTGGATTGGCTTCAGAATTTGAAAAGTGGGGTACGATGTTGTAGTAGTTCTCCTACTTTTTCTAAGTCAGTTCCAATTGGTGTTCATGGGAGAAAAAGGTCTAGCTCTAAGCTCCTGCTCTGCAAAATGTGTCATAGCTATACCCTTTACATATTTCTATTAAGCATCTACACAAAGTCATTAGGTGAGAAAATCCATTGGAATTATGATATTGTATTGAACATCTCTACTTCTAGCTGACCATGTGTGGCTGCCAAGGACCCTTCCCAATGCTGGAGGTGATAGAGTTCTGAATATTGGCTATAGATGTTTCGACCCAAAGATATGGGAACTGCTATCAATGCTGCCTCAGTACTACATATAAATCTGAAATCTGACTAAAAAGGGCACAGATAATCCTTTTTTTTCCAGAGCTCTTTGAACCTGGATCTGATCACATTCTCAACAACCGTCTCATAATCCCCCAATTATAACATGTGTACAACTTGGGAACCTCAAAAATCAAATCTATCTTGTGAAATCATTGCAAGCATTTCTGGAATGGGAGGCCCTATTCACAGAAAAGTGATTTGTCATTTGGACTATTATATAGTTTACATAGACCCTTGAAGGTCATTTAGAAATTATAGCTTGTGAACAGAAGGAATGATCATATGCTTCACTAGTTGCTCTATAGTGTACTAGAATCTAAGAAGAGATCTCAAGGTTGACCATACAAAGACTAAGAAGATGCTGTGAAAAAAATCCCTATACCACTGTGACATCCAGCTAAGGGACCTAGAAGCTGTGTCTATTAACAGAACCCACTGGCAATGGGTTCTGTTAGTAGCCTTATGCTACAAAGCCTCCACTACCTTTGAAGACAGGTGCAGCCAAAAATCAATAGAAAACTGTGAGTTACATCACAGAATAACACCCAAATTTACTACAACAAATTTCCATTGTTCCTGTTGTGCTAGACCTTGTATTTCCAGATTGGGGCTACAGAATCACCTCTGTATCCACAGATGGCATACGTGATATTTGAAGACTGCCACATTCATATTGATGGGCCAATACTACTACTTATTAACTTAAAAGGAAAGTCCACCAATTTTTGCAAATGTCAATTTCAAATCAGTTTACCCTATAATGAAAAAAAGGCTGAAGGAAATGGAGCCTTACAGACCTGAATGTTTATCAGGATGAGCAAGCTAGCTATCAAGGGGTTAATCCTCTCCCACTGCCAGCAAAATGACAACAAGCTCTTGGCAACTTTTCCTTTTTCTTTATATAACACTTCCAACCAATGAAGCCTGTATCTCCTAGTAATGCTTTTAATTTGTGTTATGTTGGGGAGAGGCCAAGATTTAATTGAAATCATTATAGCATCTTTGCCTGAAGTAGCTAGGGGCTTGTAGTAGGACTGGAGGAGGTTAGTTTGGAATAATTAAAAGAAATATATTGGAACCTGAGTGATTCCAGATGCTATATTTGTGAGGGGAAAGGTTGGATTTAATGATAGCTCCTCTTAACTTAAATAGAATTCCTGAATGGCTACTTTTGTATATTGTTATTAAACTCTGCCTTCTTTCTCTCTCACACACACCTAGGAATTTAGTCTTGTTTCAATATTCTGAGTATATGTAAAAGCTGGGGTTTTCAAAAGGAATGTCCTTGGCATGGAGAATTTGATCTGGTTCCTGTCATTCATGTTTTGGTAATTTCCAGATTACTTTACTGTAATATATCCTATATAGGGTTGACTTTCGAGATAGTTCAGAAATATTGGTGTATATGATGATGACTCCTGCTTATTAGGCAACATAAATCAACACAATTGTATGAGATCCTTACTGGCACAGCTTCATTCATTAGTAATGTGTTTCCAGGCCAAATCCAGAATATTTTTTGAATAATAAATCCCTAAATGATTGGTGCCTTATCTCAAGAAGCCATGGAAAGAAAGATGGCAGTGGGGCAAGATGCCAGACTTGGTATCTTGTTTTAAGGCCGTGATGGCGAACCTATGGCACGGGTGCCACCAGTGGCATGCAGAGCCATCTTTCTACAAGCTGTCAGCCAACTTACCTCCAGCTGAGCATGCTCATGCATGATTGCAGACACCCAGCTGGTCTTCGGGCCTCCACTGTGTATGCATACGATTGCAGCAGGAAATCCAGCTGGTCTTTGGAGCTCTCCTGCGCATGCACACATGACTGCTCATGTGTGCGTGAGTGCCCGCACGTGCATCGCACGTGCAAAAGCTGCATGCATGTGCAGATGGTGCGGTTGCACATGCAGCACACATGGAGGAAGCTGCACACAAGTGCGGATGGCATGCACAAAGCACTTACTTTACGGCACTCGGTAAATAAAAGGTTCGCCACCACTGCTCTAAGGAGTCCTTAGAATGAAATACCAGTGTGAAAAAGATCATCTATTGCAACCCATAATGTTTTTTGCTCTGAGAGTGTTTCAGAGCAAGATTTTAGGATGAAACACACTTCTAAAAATCAATCCAATCTTCTTAAAGCAAGAAAATGGTATGGTTAACTGCTTTGCAAAGCCCAGATTACCCTATAACACAGGCCTTCTCTCTAGTTAATGGTTGATGCTTTTGAAAGTCAATGGAGGCCTCCATTGGCTGTTGTTTCCAGTCCATCAGCTGTGGGAGAGAATGTACTCAGCCTCATGAGCTGCCAGCTCAATGAAAGCTTAGAATTCAGAAATAATATTGAAATTCCCCAGAGAGGAATGAAGAAAATGATATCACTTCACACTATGCTGTGTGAAGTATGGGTTATTGCACAGGTGTCAAATTCGCTGTATCACATTGCCATCACATGATGCTTTGCAACATTTTCCCATTTGTGGAGCTGGGGTGGGAGTGGCCTGTGCATGACACATCCAGCCCACAGGCCACCAGTTTAACACCCCTGAGTTACTGGGTAGAGATAAAACTTAATGGAGGAAAAATGACAGACAACAATTTTGCATTGACAGGGATATTGTTTTATCCTTTCTAGAATATACCACATTCTTGACAAAGAGATTAATGTGAACTATCATATTGGATAGTACTGTAAGATTATTCAATATTACTTATGTGAAAGCCATTAATCTGATGATGCAGTAGGGAGACTCCTCTTTTGCTCGCAGTAATATATCTGTCTCCTAATTTATAGGTCAGTGGTGGCGAACCTATGACACATGTGCCAGAGGTGGCACTCAGAGGCCTCTCTTGTGCGCCATCATCCCAGCTCAACTCCACTGCATTTCTCTGTGACTTTTCTTGCAGTCATTTTCAGGGAAACAGAAGTTTGTGGGACTAAAAAAATGGTTAAGTCAATCAATTCCAACTTCTTGAAAAAAGGAAAAGGTCTCACTTCAGGGTTGTCTGCAGAGCTGCGGGTATTGTGATGCCCTGCCTCCCCACCAGTCTTCGACTGTCTGGTGCATGTGTGCTTGCCCATGTGCGAGACTTGTAGTTTGGGCACTTGGTCTCTAAAAGGTTCACCATCACTGCTATAGGTGATATGAACAGAAGGCATGGTAGAATACTGTTCCAATAACAAAGAGTCTACTTTATAAATAATTTTAATTTTCATCCATAGGAGACCATGCTCTCATGCTATAGAAATCAAAGGATGAAACAGCCCCAGGGAAGCATGATTAGAGGTTGAGGGGAAAACAGTGTGATTCCTTTCCTACAATACACAAACAGAACTTGTGAATCATCTAGATTATATTATTGCATGAAAATTGATATTCATGAATCTTTTCATTATCCTAGAATCATAAAGTGGGAATGAGTTATTTAGGTTATCAAGTCCAACTCCCTGCCTTGTTCAGCTCAGTTGTTTCTTTACAAACTATGCTCATTGTACTCTGAATGTTAGAAAGACAAAGGATGGCAGTATTTTCTTAAAGTTGGCTTGACTCCTTGGGAAAAAATGCAGACAAAACAGGATTTTGCTCCCATTCCATTTCTAAATTCAACTATAAACTCCCAGAGCAGACTTATTTCACAGAATTAACTTAGCAATGAATGCTAAAGATTTAGGGAATTGAAGCTACACTTATGACCCCAAGAACATAAGGTGGTTTGGTTTTCAGGAGAATTAGTCTAGCTGGGCTAATGGGTGCCAATAAGGGTTGTAAGCTTTGTGTCAAAGACTTAATCTTTTAATTAACCACTGAGTGAACAATAGCTTGGGAAACTAAAGAAGTCAGATTCAGGTCAAATGAAGCAGAATAATATGGGGGCTTTGGAGAATTAACATGCTAAGGGAATGCAAAATGAATACTCAACATTTATACAATCAAGTTGGTAGTAATATGAAAAAAAAGGAGTGAAATCTAGTTTAGGCCTGTTAAAAGCCACATACCTGGTAATATTACTTCACTTTTCCAGTTATTGAAGATTTTACTTTTAATTTCAACTTCTTCCTATTTATGTTCAGCATGTATTTGTACAACATTGTATCCCATCAAGCTGAACATTTGCTCACAGTTTCATATTGTGACTTTCAAAGGGCTTTCTGTGATTTTGAGAAGGCTGAAATTTGTCAGGCTTTACTGAATCCATAATATGTGCTATTGAGGATGAAAAGCCTGAAGGAAAAAAACAGAGGAATGGGTAAAGAAACAGGGAAGAAAACATAATGTTTTCTGGTCTCCCCTCATATAACAAAACTTTTATATATATATATTGTTTTCTATGCCTTCACATCCTTAGATGCTCCTGATGAGACATATTTACTTTAATGCTAGTTTGTATTTTCCTTATACCTTGTCAACATTCATTACAGACCTTGTGATATGATGATGCCTTTGCAGACACATATTTAGACCTGAATCTAAAGACCTGATTAATGTGGCTCAAAGTGACACCAGAGTCATTTCTATAATTGAGAAAGTTTGGAATTGTTGCAATGAAAATGTCCATATTATGCTGTAATGGGAGTAATAGGGTGGGACTGAGGTAAAGGATAATTTTAATTTTTCATGGTTCCTTTATTCACAATTCCATATAGAAAAATTAATATTTGGGACGGCCTTGTCAGAAATGCCTATGGCCAATTGTGTCATTTTATCTTAATCACAGAAGGCTTGGCTTACATGTAAATATTCACTTTATTGAATGAGTATACTTCAGTTATTGGGGCATGCAATATTGGCAATATGTGGTATTCAAGATGTTGAACTAAAGCTTCAAGCTTTACTCAGAATTAGCCAAGTTGGCTGAATCTGCTGGAAGTTGTAATTAATCAAATTCATATTGCCCAAGTTCTCCATCTTCTAAATCAATTTCTTTAAGAAAGGCGCTCCACACTTAATAAGTGTACCCATGAAGACATCAAGAATGATTGATATTGATGTAGGACTCACTTGAACAGAAAACCTGGATAAGCCCAAAGAATCAAGTAAATAAAGCTAGGCCATTCATATGGATGTTTCCTTTTAAAAGGCTAGATCTGTTTTCAAAGATACTGCAAATTAGAATTTCTTATACACTTAGTGTAACAACACTGGTTAAAGTAGATCACTGCAGAAGAAAGCCCAGTGATAACTACTGGCAATAAAATATGTTTTATTCCAATATACTCAGGTGCATTTTTATATCAAGTAGCATTTTAAGTGGCCTAATTTTTGCATGTGTTTTTCTATTGTTGTCCTTGGTTTTTTATAGCTTAAAAAAATAAAGAGAAGGTGTTGGCATGCTCTGCTCCTCTGTTAATTTTGCATGCCTTAAGGGCAAGTGAAGTACTGGTGTTAGAGATGCTAAATTTACTACCAGTTTTAAATAAATTATATAAAGGCCAATGTTATATGTGCTTAACATTTTTGTTCTGAAAGAACAGATAAATGAACAACTGACACTAATTAGCTCTGGGGTAGCAAAGTAAAATCACTGGTCCAACCTTAAACTCCTTGGTATCTTTCTGCTGATTTTTCTAGTTAGTCTGCCCACTTGTAGACATCTTCAACTGCTGGGTGTACAACAATTAAATGGGTTTAATAAAATGAAGGTCTTTCCCCAATTTCATCCACCCACCCCACTAGATTGAACAGAATGGGTGTGTTATAGCTTCTATCACCTAGGAAATTGCATTTGGCTTTTCTATTGTGCACCTCCCCCAACTGTGAAATCTTCTCTTGTTCCCCCCAAGTGAAGATGGACTCATCACTTCTAGACTTCCAAAGGTCCCTTAAGAATTGGTTGTGCCAGCAGGATTAGGGACACCAGAGAAGGGGTGAACTGGTCAGGGGATTCAATTACTATTACCATCCTTTTGCCTATTAATTATGTTTTAGCTGTTTTTATAGATTTTAATGTTTTAATTTTTTGTTCTTGGTAATCATTTTAGATATTTATTATTTTAATCTTCTATCTATCTATCTATCTATTATCTAACAATTGGTTTATGCAAATCAGAGTGAATCAATTAGATCAGCTTTGGCTATAGAGTTTACTGCTATATTGCAGGCAGATCCAGTGGCTGTTTTGGTCATCAGGTTGAAGAAAGATGGTGTAGGGTTTGATACAAGGACTAAGAACTTATGCAGTAGGCTTTGCACATTTAGGCATATTTAACTCAAACACGAATATTTCGTATCAGAGATCTGGGTATATAATAAGAAATCACTGGCACAATTCATACATGGGACCTTAGAAGATTTAGTTCAGATGCTTAGTTGGAATTTCTGGGCTGGGTTGATGTGATTTCAGACATGATCCCTATTCTGGGTCCAAAACCAAGCTGCAAAAAACTGGTGGATCCGTTGACTTTCATTCAGAGAAAGAACAATGTTTTAAAATTTTTGACAGAATTGAAATTTGCAAGCATAAAGCTACCTTTTTGGAGGGATGTAATCTGTCAAATGGAAGATAAATACTTCAGAGGTTTTTGTATTATGTACTTTTCCATTTCAAGTATATTTCTTTTAATAATTTTTAGAACTTGGCAGAATGGGATGGAATTTGCAGGCATAATTGCCCCTTCTGAGGGATAAAGACTCTTGCGATATTTTAAGAGGACTTGAAAGTTCAAAGAGAGAATACATTTGGTCCCCCATATTGATTTGTGGAGCATAGAGAAGATTCTAAAACTTTTGAAAATAGGTGCCAGAGTTATGGAATTGTGGTTAGTCAAAAATATCTGAATCTGATGCTTTTGTTTTCTACTCAGTGTATACCAGTTTATATGCTTCAATTCTGTATCTTTTCCTAAAGCTTTTGAATAGGTCTAATAGAAAAAAAATTCAGAATTCTATTTTTCTACCAAAAGTACTGTGATTGGAAGTAAAAAGGAAAGCTTAGGGAAAATACAGTTAGTCCTTGACTTACAACAGTTCATTTAATGATTGTTCAAAGTTACAACATTACTGAAAAAAGAGTGACTTATGACCATTTTTCAGTCACAACCTTTCCAGCATCCCCATGATTATATTATCAAAATTCAGATGCTTGGCAACTGGTTCATATTTATGACTGTGCCTGTATCCTGGGGTCATATGATTACTTTTTGTGACCTTCTGACAAGCCAAGTCAATAGGGAAGTCAGAGTCCCTTAATAGCCATGTTTACTTATCAACTGCAATAATTCACTTAACAACTGAGGCAAGATAAGTTGTAAAATGGGGGGGGGGGGAGGCAAAAGTCACTTTACAAATGCCTCTCTGAAATACATACATTTTGGGCTCAGTTGTGGTTGTAAGTCAAGGACTACCTTTATTCTCTCCCTGGAATCAAAGGTATAGTAAGTCTTGGTTTCTCAGCCTGACTTTTACTTTTTTGTGTGGGAATATATTGTGTGTTTTTGACTGTCTGAAATGCAAATGCTGAAATGATTAAGACAAAAACAATTTAATCAAAGACTAAACCTCTGAAAAGCAATCTGCTTGGATTTAAGATTCTGGTGTGCCAGGATGTGACTGTCGTAAGTCCAGGTTTCTTTTTCATAGGGACAATAGACATCATTATCCATAGATCTCAACTTGGAAGGAATACCCCTGATGTAATTAAACAAAAACTCTGCATTGCTAGTATTCTTTCAGTCTAGATCGGGGTGTCAAACTCAATTTCATTGAGGGCCACATCAGGGTTGTGTTTGACCTCAGGGGGCCAGCGAACATGGACAAGGTGGGCATGGCCAGCTTGATGTCACTCATCAAGCTCCATTTTTGACTGTGATGGCCTCCTGCATCTCTCTGTCAGTGAAAATGGAGCTCACATGCGGCTCTCCTGAGCTCCATTTTCAATGGCAGAAGGCTGCAGGAGATCATGGTGGCTGAAAACAGAGCCCAGGAGGCCTGCACGTAGCCCTCCTGAGCTCCGTTTTCACTGGCAGAGGCACTGCAAGCCAGTCCTTTGCTGTTTCCAGGGCCGGTCCGCAGGCCAGATCTAAGCACCTTGTGGGATGGATCTGGCCCCCGAGGCCTTGAGTTTGACATTCCTAATCTAGACCAATGCTTGTCAACCTCAGCAACTTTAAGATGTATGAACTTTAGACAATTTCTTTTTTGTACAAATGTAATGTAGACTAATACATTCTAAACATTAATTTTTATTATATAAGTTGTAATTCACACTCTTGCTACAGAAATTCAAACACTGTCTTATTGTCTGGGCAACATAGGACTGTCTAATTCTTTATTCCACTCATAATATCTAGAAAAACTGACAGTAGGGCTTTGGTTTTTGTTAGTTTTAAAGGCTTAGCCAGTTGTTCTAGTATCTAGTGTCTCAGATGTGTCTCAAAAAATGAAATGAAAAAATGAAAATCCTGCTAGTCCAAACAATGTTAACAAATCTAGCTATAAATATTGCCACTGAGTTACATCTGATGGAAGGATATTAATCTTTTAACAGAACGGAAATTAAAAACTCATTATCTATCACTTGATACAAAATCAATGTGCCCAGTTGCTTCCAATTTTTCCATATCATCATTTTTTTCAAATTTTTAATGTTAGGTTTCCCTATAAAGTTAGCATGGGGGTCATTTAGTCATTTTGAAATTAATTATTACATTCCACAACTTTCTGACATAATTGTTTCCAGAGATATTAGCATACTAGTGTTCTTAGACAAAGTTGCAGAGGTGTAGAATCGTGTTCTAGAATCATGTTTGTTGCAGCAATAAAAGGTGAAGGCAAAATAAGCTTATTGGAAAATAAACATGATAAGCTCTAGATTTTCATATGTAGAAAATATCTGAAAAAATATAGCTCTAAGAACAATACTAAGCGGTAGTATGCCACAGACATACTAACACATAGACAAAAATACAAGTAACAATAGCTCAGCAAGAACTGAATGAGTTCTATATATCCACACTGTGCTGATTATCATTTTAAAAACAAAAACAGAAAAAAAAGTGAGGTGAAAACAGAATGAAATTTCATGTATGGGGAGCTAAGAAAGGCTGCTTGATTAGAACTCTGAACAAAATCTCAGCACTCTTTTTGTTTCAATTTAGCCCCCTGTTTAGATTACTATTTCAATATTTAATATTGCACCATGTTCCATATACATAAGGAGAGAGAGAGAGAGAGAGAGAGAGACATTCAGTTATTTTAAAAAAAAAGTCTTGCTGTCAACTAAGATGCATATTTAATTATTCTCCATATACTTGGTAGGCTGAAGTATTTCCAGACAGTCCTTAAGTCATTTGCAGGCGAAGGGGAAAAAAATCATTAGAGGATCAATGTTTGCTTAATTGAAGATTCTTCTTCCAAATGGGAGTGAAGTGAGATATATGACCTCAGATTCACTGGTCACATAATGATGTGAGTTTGTCAAGATCTTACATTGGGTAGATGCAGGGTGGACATTTTATGAGTTGGTACTGAGAAAGCAAAATATAGTTGAATACAGAGGATATACAGTAAAAGGTGAATGTTTTGGACTGCCTGAATGGTGGCAGTTAACAACAACAATAGTTACAATAATGCTTGTGTATCTTAGAAGTCATCAGAATGCTTTTAAAGGGCAGATAATCAAATCAAAATTTAATAGACAAAATGATCAGAATTATTTATCAGTTGGTATGTAAAAAGAGGTAATTTGTTTAGAATTGTAAACCCTGCTTAATGCTTGACATGTTCTGGTGAGGGAGGGGGAAACATCTAGTATATAGATATTCAAGTGTGAGGCAAAAAGGAGTTTATGAATGATTTGTTTTCATAATCAAAATGGTATGAAATATGAGATATTTCTTTTTAATTGATGAGGAATGAATTTTATCCATTATTTATAAAAAGGTATAGTGGCAATGATTGAAATAAACTAGAAGACATGTGATTTCATTAAATATAAAAAAGAAAGAGGCAATCAGAGTACTGGGCTCCAGGGTTTGGCCTGCACAGAAGGGGCATTGGACTTACGTGATACGCTCCTTCTCGTTGAATGAAGAGACAATCCACAGATCGGGAGATTACCTGTCATTCACAGATCCACATGACTGAGTTAAAGTATAAAAGGAGCCAGGCCCGCCCTCCTGACCCAGTTTCTATGAAGTCGTCGTATGTTTGTGAAGTCTCTCTTCGATACTGCTATGTACCAAATGCCTTCTTCCTGCAAGAAACATAATCCATATTAGCCAACCTGTGCACTCCCTGTTTGAACTATGTCATACAGTATATGCCAGAATATAAGCATACTTAATGGGCGGGCTGGATTGTCTCTTCACTCAATGAGAAGGAGTGTATCACGTAAGTCCAACGCCCCTTCTCCATTGATTGTGAAGAGACAATCCACAGATTAGACTTATCAAAGTCACTGTACTGAAGGGAGGGAAGTGTCTTATTCTGCCGTGTGCACCATCTGCAGGACTCTTCTGCCAAATGCAGCGTCCGCTGCTGCATAAGCGTCCAGTCTGTAATGTTTTATAAAGGCCGATGGGGATGACCATGCGGCCGCTCGACATATTTGCTCAAAATTCCTTTGGTTGTGGAGAGACAATCTTTCTCAGATCTGCGATGACTGAGTAGTAACAGTATCGAAGAGAGACTTCACAAACATATGACGACTTCATAGAAACTGGGTCAGGAGGGCGGGCCTGGCCCCTTTTATACTTTAACTCAGTCACATGGATCTGTGAATGATGGATAATCTCCCGATCTGTGGATTGTCTCTTCACAATCAAGAGTGAGAATGGTGGGCTCAGCATCCTCGCATTTCATTTTCCCTGCTAAAATTCCTCTAAGCTTACTGTTTTCGCCAGCAAAAAAGCTGCCCCTAGTATTGTACCATTCAAAGGAAGAACATAAATTTCTGGGCTGAAGGAACTATTTGGGCTAGCTAGAGATGAGGGGAGTGGAGGGTTCAGTGTTTGCCCATGTAGCTGGAGGTAGTGGCTGTAAAAGAAAACAAAGCTATGACACCATATTTATTTATTTTATTTATTTTATTTATTCAATTTATATACCGGCCCCTCTCCCTAAGGACTCGGGGCGGTTTACAGCCAACAAAAACAGAATAGAAATACAAAATACAATTAAGATCAATTAAAATAATTAAATGATGGCTAGTTTAGTAACATTTTAAAATACAATTTAAGAATTAATTAAAGCAAAAGCCCACAATTTAAAATAAATTAGTATAAAATTTAAAGTTTAAGTTTAAAATTAATTAACCCTCAGGTATCAGGACAGGCTGGCTCGTTGAAATAAATGGGTTTTCAGGGTGCGTCGGAAACCCCGGAGATCCGCAATAGTACAAATCTCTGGGGGAAGTTCGTTCCACAGAGAAGGCCCGTACCCTCGGGGTTGTCAGATGACATCGTCCAGACAATGGAACCCCGAGGAGGCCAATCCTGTGGGAACGCATTGGTCGGCTGGAGGCTGATGGAGGCAACAGGCGGTCCCGTAAGTACCCAGGTCCCAAGCCATGGAGCGCTTTGAAGAT
>JAEANM010006430.1:0-18603 GCA_017656035.1 Myanophis thanlyinensis | reverse complement strand
GTGGACTTCAACTCCCAGAATTCCTGGCTCAGGAATTCTGGGAGTTGGAGTCCACGAGTCATGAAGGAGCCGTAATTGCCCACTCCTGTCCTAGGACAACCTGCTCCACAGGATTGTTTTGTGGGGGTGGTGGAAATGAAAAGGGTTGGGAAAGGGATTGGTATATATTGGTGTACGAGTCCCCAGGGAGAGGGGGCGGTATATAAATTTAATAAATAATAATAATAATAAAAATTTAATAATAAATAATACATGTGCCAAATAGTTCCAGGAGCAAATAAATCAATATTTGGCAACAAATATTACTTACTTTAATATGACTTGATTTTGGATAGGAATACAAAGGATTGTGCTGTAAAAGGAAAGGAAAGATCAAAATAAAGAACTCTGGTTTACAAGTTGAGAGGACTGGATCACTGTAGACAACAGAATGTTCCAAAGACTGGCCATCTAGTCATGAAAATAGATTAAGAGAAGAAATCAACAACAACCAAGCATTTATAATATATGAATAAACAACTTGGCTTCACCATTCATAAAACTAGAAAAAAACAGACACTTCCTGTGTTCTACCAAGTTAAAAATGCAGTGTACTCTAGCAGCTTGTACCCTTAAGAAATTTACAGGATAATAAGAATTCTTCAGAGACATTTCTTAGACCATTCCAAAACAAGGCACATTTAAATCCCCAATACTAAAATTATTGATTTTGTCAATTATGTTTTTTTTAAAAAATATTGTTCTTTTGCACGCACGGCTTTTTTTCTGGAAGAGAGAAGAAATGGAAGAAGACCTTTGAAATTGTTATTTTTTTCCCACTGCTCTGAATTTGTTCAAGTTACTGGCTTGCTGCTGATTTGTTCCCTGCCTGTGCTCCCAACCCTACATGCTGGAGAAACATACGTTCTCTAATTTTAATCAAGACTTATTCTATGATATTGATGATTTTATCATTAATTGTGCCTTCTATCAATTTATCTGAAACAGAAATTAAAGGTAACTATCCAATACTTTAAAAAAACAACCAGCTAGCATTATCATTTCAATAAGCCACACCACTGTCATACGTTACCAATTTTTGCTGGAACGTTAAAAGCAAATCCACATTTGAATTGCCAAGAGATCATTCTTAAATTGCCACTAAGACCTAAAATTTCTCGCTGCCATCATTATTTGGTCGAAGCACATTATTCTTGTGACATATTTTCTGGGGGGAAAAAAATCAGTTCAGGAACAGGTATCTACCCAGACAAAAAAAAATTACATTCAGCTTTTCTGTAATTGTCTGACCTTCCACAAGGAACTCCCATTAATCATCTTGTCATTCACTGACCCTAAGCCATCCTCCTATTTCTAGAGCATTTACATTCAATGTATTGTGGATTTTATTACGGTATTATTGATTATATTCTCATCAAAGTTTTTTTTTTAGCATCCCTTACTGTATGTAACCCTTTCTGGAAGGGTTTGGTGGTTTTTTTTGTATTGACCTCATTTGCACATGACTTCCATCTTTGGAAAAAAAGCTTTTCTTTGTTATTTTTCTAAGCATCGTTTATTATCCAGGCTGGCGGTTTCCTTGGATTTTGTCATTCTTGATGTCCATTTTTTGCTGAGGACCTGCAATTGAGGTTTTCAAGTATTTTTCAATTCTTGGTTATATTTTCACTTTACTTTGTGCCAATCAATTATTTTATTTCCACGGCCACCTATCTGAACAAGTGACTCTGAGTGGCGTACATCATAAAAATATTTTAAAAACCCACAAAATAAATGTACATAGTGGTCAAGCAAAATTATCATGGATGTTATATAGCCAAGAAATGGGGCCTTTAACATACTTGGAGTCAGTGGCAGTATTCAGCCTGGACACACCGGTTCTAGCAAACTGGTAGTGGCAACGAGTATTTGGCCTCACCCACCCACCCCTGCCCTATATCCCCTTCTTTTTTTATTCTTTGTAGCTCAGCTGAATTGCATGGAACAGCTGTTTTCCACGTCACTGCAGCCTTCATACTTACGCGAACTGTCCGGTAAGCTCGTACTTGCAGTTTAGAAACTGTGTTGCAATGCGCAAAGTGCGCATGCACTGAACCGGTAGTAAAACCAGTTGCATCCCACTACTGCTTGGGGCCTGGGTAGCTAAGCAAGATTTTATGGACTTATGAAAGGCCAACAAGGTGAAGGTCATCCTGATCTCTAAAGAGAATGTTCTTAGAAGGCAGGGACTACGGCAAAAAGGCACATCTTCTGGTTCTCCTTGGCTGACCAGCAGTCTTTCCCATGATTGTGCTTCCTACTGAACCAGACTGAGAGACCATTTAAAGGTTCAGGAACCCTTTGCAGGTGTTATGGCTTAATTAGCTGATTAGAGTGGGATACTTTGAGCCTAGAATATTGAACCTTTTCACTAATTTTCTGAGATTGTGGGTTTGGGGTTTTCATGAGCTGTATGCCATAATCATTTCAATTATGACAAATCACGGCTTGAACAACCTTGCTTTGTATGTAATGAGTCTATCTCATATATTAGTTTCACCTTTTAAGTTGCATTACTGAAATAAATGAACTTCGGCTTCTGACAAGCAAAACCAATAGGTGAAGCTAGATTTGCTTAATGACAGCATGATTCACTTAAGAACTGCAATGATTCACTTAACAACCATGGAAACAAAAGTCATAAAATAAGGCAAAACTCATTTAACAACTGCTTTGCTTACCCACAAAAACTTTGGGCTTAATTGAGGACTATCTGCATGTAAAAAAAAAAACACCATGTGGAACTTAAACCATACCATTGCAATCACCTCTTGACTTTTTTGATCATATCGTGCAAATATCACAGGTTCTGAGGGGGAGCCAAGGCCCAAATCATTCAGAGACTTTAACTTATACATACACATAAACAAACCAGACTAATATAAGGAAAGACAGGAATCTGAAATTACAGAAAGAATCATACTTAAGAGAAAACTAAAACTTGGTTTGGATGGTTAGTGACCAAAATTGTGAAAACATGGATAGGTGCATTTAAAACTAATGTTCATTTCTGATGTTGCAATTAAAGCCATGGTGCCTTTTGAAACAGACAGTGTCTGTTTGAAACATTATCCAACAATTTGAGATGAGCTGCCATGCGTGAAAACTTCATCTTGACAGACTGCCTAAGTGGTTGATAGAAATACCCAAGTGGTTAATAGAAATGCCCCAGTGTACCAGGTTCAATATATTTAAAACTGCTACAAGTGTTACTAGCCACTGGGGATAAAGAAATCTGAAATAAACATTCAGGATACACAATTATTAATTACCTCGTTATCTTTCCATTAGCAGGAAAGACAACACTTTCCATTAGCAGGAAAGACAACACTGTGTGTGTGTTTGTGTGTGTGTAAAACCTATCCACTGCAGGATGAAGGCATCTTCTGCATGTTTCCAACCTGTAAGGTCCTGAATTTTCTTTTGCAAATTGGGCCCGTAATACTTGCTAACATCATCGATCCATCTTCGACTTACAGCAGTTCATTTAGTGATCCTTTGAAGTTACAACTTACGACCATTTTTCACACTTATGACAGTTGCAGAATCCCCATAGTCACGTGAATTACATTTGGATGCTTGACAACTGGTTCACATTTTAACGGTTGCAGTGTCCCAGAGTCATGCAATCTCCTTTTGTGACCGTCTGATAGGCAAAGTCAGTGGGGGAATCAGATTCACTTAACAACCGTGTTACTAATTCAAGAGTTACTGTGATTCACTTAACAAAGGTGGTGAGAAAAGTTGTAAAATGGGACAGAACTCACTTAACAAGTTTCTCACTTAACAACCTACATTTTGGGCTCAGTTGCAATCATAAATTGAGGACTACCTGTATACACACCTACACACACCACACACACACACACATACACGCACACGATATATTTTATCATGAAAACATTAATCATGAACAATTGCATTTTATCTAGGAAGTGACATTCCTGGATAGATCTTGAATTGGAATATAGCAAGTCCAGTATATCCCATGGCTGGGAATAGAGGAATTGATCTCCAAAATATTTAGAGGACTCCAGTGTGTTCCCCTTATCTAACTCAATATTTTCTATACAGCAGTTGCCTTCTGTCTTTATTATTAACTTACTATGTAATTAAATTATGAAGGTGGGAAAGTTCTTAAGAGATCATTTAGTTCAATTTCTTGCTCAGAGCAGAGATCATTGGAGCTTCTTTGATAAATAACTGTCCAGTGTCTATTTGAACACTTCTGTGTAAATCAACATTTTCTAATGTTGAGCCTGAACTTATTTCATTCAGTTTTAACCTTTGGAGAATAAATTTACTTCCTCTTCTATAGGGCAACCTTTCAAATGTTTGAAGACTAATCTCCCACAAGCCATCTCTTCGATAGGCTAGGCTTATTCAGATGCTTACTGTAATTCTACATGAGTGCTTTTCATGGGGCTAGTATTAAAGATCACCTAGAACAGTGATGACAAGCCTTTTAAAGAAGAAGTGCCCAAACTGCAGTCTTGCCAAAAACCTGAACACCAGTTGGCCAGGAGGAAGTGGGGCATCATAACACCGGCAGCTCTGCAAGAGGCAAGATCTTTATCTCTTGTGAGCTTCTGTTTTGTTGTTTGTAGGGAAACTTGTTTACCTACAAACAATGGCGAGAAATGCCATGGAGAAACATGGTGGAGCTGAGCTGGGTCGATGATGCACATGCCCACAGAGAGGGCTCCGAGTGCCTCCTCTGGCACACGTGCCAAAGGTTCACCACCATTGACCTAGAAGTTTCAACTGGTCCAGAATGCAATGGCACGAACAGCTTGGTATTCTCATGTAACACTCATGTGACACTTCAGAAACTGCCAGTAAGCTTCCAAGTGTGATTCAAAGTGCTGGTCATTATCTATAAGGCCCAGCTACCTGAGGGACCATCTGTCTCCCAAAATATCTACTTGGCTAATTTCATATTGCAGGCTTGAGTAAACAGAATCATTTATTGGAAACCCGACCCTCTGGACTGAGGTTTCCCCGAGATCCAGATGGGACCACCTTGCTGTTGTTTAGACAAACTGTGGAAATATGCAGGCCGTTGGTGAGAAAAACTGAGAGCTGTTGGTGAGGAAGACTGAGACTCCTTGTTTCATTCATTCCTGGTCTGACACATTTGTCATATTTGTTTATTTCTATTGTAATTTCTTTGTTTAATTGCTGTGAGCTACTTATGCAGCCAAGTTTAATAAATTATTATAATTTTCTAATGGAATAGGATTTTGAGACCTTTCACTATCTTGATAGTTAAAGACCCCTTTTAATTATGATGGATCCAATACCCCACTAGCTGTCTGACTAAAGCCCAGAATCATGTAACAATTACTTCCTTTGTTTTGGATTCTATTAGCCTATTAATGCACTTCAAGATGGCCTTTGCTCTCTGAACAATTGTATTAAAATGCTGGCTCACGATTTACCTCTGGTCAACAAGGACATCCTTTCCACATGCCATGCCACCAGGCCATACAGCATTTGTGCCTTTTCCTACTCAGTTTGAAAATTATACATTTCCCCCCTTTTTATATTCAACTATAGTCATTGCAGCTCACTAGTCAAGGCTGTTTTTATATTTTTAAATTCTCCCTCCTTCCCTCTCTCCACTAAAAATAGTAGCCACCCCTCTTAGTTTTGTATCATTTGCATTCTTGATCAGCATTTCCACAACTTCCTCAACCAAGTAATTGATAAAACTGTTGAATAGTTTAGAGTTATTCAATAGGCTAGAGTCTGGTGGGATTCCACATGATATTTCCTTCTAAGATAAAGTGACATCATTAATGAACATTCTCTAGGTGTGGTCCTTCAGCCCACTGTTAATCTATTTAATACTAGTTATGTATAGTCCATAAGTTACCATTTTATTAAGTAAAAGTTGTTCAAGGCTTTGAGGCACAATGTCTAACTCATTCTTCTGATATTGAATTAATAATTCTAGTAACGTAGAAATAAGGTTAATCTGACATGATTGATTTGTGACAAACTTGTCTCTCCTGTTAATTATTTAATAATCTGTTTGAGGACTGTGCCTAGTCAAGATGACAGATGTCAAGCTGATGGATCTGTACATTTCCCCTCCTTCCTTTTCTTGAAGTTACAGACAGCAGGTCTCCTCTAGTCTTTTGAGATCTGGTTGGTTCTTGGAAGCTCTAAACATTTTGAGTACTTGCATCATCACTGCTATCAATTTGTTCAGCACCTTAAACTGTAATCTATTTGGCACCGGAAAAGTCTAATTGCTTAAATTAACTAATTTTATCTTGCCTGTTCTACACTGCACTTCTTTCTTTTTCTCCTTGGCGCAATCATGATAAGCCAAGACCTCATTTCCATTCTGAGAGAAGACAGGAGCAAAACAGAACTGAAGAAGCTTCTTGAATGAATGAAAAATATTTTCAAAGGAAAAAAACCAAGAAAGGACAGTTGCCTTTGAAAAAAAGAAAAGAAAACCACCTTCTGTATAACCACGACTTCTGTATAACCACGGATTATGGAGTATGTCCATAGACATGTAAGAGTTAAGAAGTTCTGTTTCAGAACATTTTGCATCAGCCTGCAAAAATATGGGTGAAAACTATGATGGCAAGGAAGAGTTAGCCACCTCAATCTGATTCTTTAAATGGGAGGCACTGCAAATTGAACTTGGAACCTTATGCTTGGGAAATAGTTTTCAAAAACTAAGTTGTGGCATCTTCCTGTTGAGACTTGCTGTCAAAATGCCACTTGTAATCTCAACTAATGTTAAGCAATTCCCCTATGGCTCACAGATCAGGAAGTAGTGCAGCTTAAGAAACTGAATACAAACTGATTTGCAAAAACACCATTGATCATCACCAGGGATACAGATTATAATGATTCCCTTTCTTGTATGTCAAATTATAATTATTAGCACAATTATATGTTTTGGCAATGCATACATAAACAATGAACAAAGAAATACAAATTTAGTGCCAATAAGATCCTTCTGGGAACACCAAACATATAAGTAGCAGCCACTGTGGTTGGCATGTCAGACTAGGAAAGAAAAGACTTGCTTTCAATTCCCCAGCAATACAGTTAATCTACTGCGTGACCTTGGTTTAGTCACTCTTCCTGCACTTGATGTATCTCATAAGCTTCTTGGAAAAATAAATGATGGAAGGGTAGAGGAATAAGGAGAAGTAGCAAGAAAAAGAAAAAAAAAGCCCGAGATTCTTTTAAGACTAAATTTAGATATTTTATAAATGCATCATGTACCATTCTTTTCTACTTTACTAAAAATTGCAACAATTGTAGAAAGTCAGGTTAAGAGCATTTAATTACACTTTCGATTACAGTGAATTTCACTTTGATATCTCTGCCTTCAAAACTGAATTGTAGTGCTCTGGACCTCTTTCCTTATCCCCTTGAAATAATTAAAGCCTTGAGTCCATGTTCTAAACTAAAACACAATTGGGAGCTCAAAGTACAACTAATCTCCCTTCCAATATGAGAATACACTGCATTAAATATCATTGGTATTCATTTATTGCATGAAAAAAGTGGCCAGGTCAAACTGGTATTAAACCTAAATTAAAAGCATTATATCCCAAACATTCCAATTTTTTCCTCTTAACTCAACATAAAAATATAATTAAAAAACAAACAACCAACCCACAAGGGAGAATAGAGAATGTCCCAACGGCAAGTCTAAGCAATATTTCAGTTCACTCAGTCTCCAGTTTCCAATTAACATTTGTTTATCATTTTGTAAGCAATTTTGGAAATGGTCAAGATGATATCCTGGGATTTCGATCTTAATTCAGGCCTGTAACATTTCTTTAAAGTAAGATGGCAATGGGTAAACTCTGAGATAAATTGTTTTTAAGAATCAGCAAATGCATTGCCCAAGAGGTGAGCAAAGACGCAAGAAGCAAATGAGATACATATACAAAAAGAAACATCTGGACTGTAAATATTTTGATTCTCTGCAAGAAATCTCCTGAACTTCCTCAAATCTGTTGAAAGGATAGAACTGTGGACCTTTATTCAATCTGTATATAAATAAAATGTACCTATTAAAAACTCCATCAAACCCAGTGATGTTGTTCCAAGAGGGCCAAATTCTGAAGAAATACTGATTTTCCTTTGGGATACATGTACATTAACAATATAATTAATCACTGCGGTGGTGCAGTGGTTAGAGTGCAGTACTGCAGGCTACTTCTGCGAATCACAGGCTGCCAACAGTTTGGCAGTTTGGGTCTCACCGGGCTCAAGGTTGATTCAGCCTTCCATCAAGAGGTGAAATTCAGCAGGTTCTAGCAGATTCACTAGAACCGGTAGTAAATTTTCTAAGCGGTTCGGAGAACCAGTTATTAGAAAATATCTCCTTTTGGGTTTTTTTTTCCACTTTAAAGGGTTAATCCTGTAAGGAAGGCATCAAAGAAACATCCTGGTGTTGTTTCTAGCCTAACCTTTATTGCCCTGCTTGCAGAAACTGCTCACTCAGTCACATGACCCGCACTCCCCACCAGGTCCACCAAGCCACACCCATAGAACTGGTAGTAAAACAATTTGAATTCCACCACTGCTTTCATCCTTCCAAGGTGGATAAAATGAGGACCCAGATTGTTGGGGCCAATATGCTGATTCTATAACCTGCTGAGAGAGGGCTGTAGAACCCTATGAAGTCTAAGTGCTATATATCAAGGACCTATCTTGACTTAAAGAACATAAGCTACTCTCTTTCTTTTAAAGAACGGGCTTATTTTAAATCTCCATCTTATCATGAACTACATCACTACAGCAGTACAGTCTATTCGACTCTCTGGATTTAACAAATGGCTTGATTGTACCTTGAACTTGACAGAGAAGGCTATTTTATGTTGTCATGCCACCATAAAAAGAAATATACGAGAATGTTATTGTTTAGGCAATGACAGTTGAGATCTTGGTTATGCTGCTAGAATCATCATCTCTCCATTGTAACAGCAGAATCAAGTATTGAAAGTTTTTTCGGGAAGAGGAGGAAACAGTAATTTTAAGGGATATCTTCAAGGCCAGGACTTGTTTTGAAGCTGATTGCTGAGTGATTTTACAGAAAAGACAACTGGAAAATAAAATAAATCCCAAAAGGCTTACACAAAACAATCTTAAAAAAAAAAAACAACCTTCCAGAATAGACTCTGCTTCACTCATTAACTCACTTCTGTTTGTGTAGAACAGAGAGAAAAGGTGATCTCAGTTCATCTACCAGGGAACGAAATTGGTGGAAGATCTTACTTCATCTCAGCACAATGCCAACATCCAAAAGACAGCAAGCCGTGAAGGCCATTCCTGGGTTTTTAAGCATTGTCTTCCATGACCCTACAACAGCTAAGTATGTGCTGAGTTTCATCTAGCTTAACTTTATTTACATGCAACACTTAAACCTTGCTATTTTTTTCTTACTACAATAGGCATCGATGATGTTCCAACTTTTGCAATTACAAATGCAGGTTTACTCCAAAGCAACTATAATTATTTTCTATCATTCTGTGCTTCCAACAACACTGAATGGAGATCGTCCCTAAAGAGCTTGGAAAAGATCATCTTTCCCCAGGTCTTGAAAAGCAGTTCTGAGATGGGCGCTGAGCCATGAGAGATCCTGAGTCAGTCTTATGGGCTGTTCTCCAAAGCTGCTGCTCCCAGATGCTCAGTTCTATTTCTGCAATCTATATACACTCCTTCGAAAGGGACTTCATATACCATTTGATGAAGATAAAAAACGTGCTGGCCATTTTTTCCACAGGGCTGAAAATGCAGGTTGGGTACAAACTGTGGTTTCCTGCTAGTGGCCTACTATTTTGAAATAATGATTTAAACAGTCCATTCATACAGCAATCAGAATCAGAAGGCAAAGCCTTCCTTGTATTGTTAATACCTTAGGATGGGTAGGAAGTGATAGGTTATTATATCATGCCTCCTTTATTCTACTAAGATTGGTTTTGCAAATGTAAGTCCAAAACCTTTGGAGAAATCAAGAGTACAAAATGGGATCAGAAAAGAAACACAGCATCAGCTTCTAGAATGAATAACCACGAACCAGTTTAGATGAAACAGACAAGGGAGCCAAAAAGGCTCTCTTTATCTGAAAAGATTTGTTTCTATTAATTAACAAATGTATTAGCTTGCATAAATGGATTTTCTTCTTCTATTATCAGTCATGAGTCCTGCAGCACACAAGAGATGTGCAAGATTTTTCAGTTACCTTTTTAAAAAATGAGAATACAATTTCCTGCACAATTAAGCAGTTCAATCCTGAACATTTGTTAGCTTTTTATTCAAGCTAACTCTGTAATCAATTTTTCCCAATCTATTATTTTCTAAATGTGTTGGACTTCAGTTCCTAAATTCCTACATTCAAGGACCATGCTGGCTAAGATTTCCAGGAACTGAAGTCCAAATTGGAAGGTAGCCAGTTGGAGAAATCTAATATAACCTGGCATTTTGATTATAACCATACATTTACTGTATGTTATGTGTCTTGGCTTTATGCTTTAATATGAGAAGTTGCTCTTAGCCTCCTGGGATATCTTCTTGCTAATCCAGGAAAGGTATGACCTAAGCTACCTCGGGAGAATTATTAAAAAGAACTTTCCATAACAAAATACAATTGTATTTTTATTTATTTTATTTATTCAATTTCTACAGCTGCCCATCCAAAACAGTGACTTTGTACATCTTAGAATTGAAGAAAAATACAGTTAAAATAATAAAAGCATCCACGATAAATATACACAGCAGCTGAGATTTTTTGCCAGTTTAACAATAAAGTCAGGAAATGGGGCCTTTAGCATATTCTGCAATTCAGGTTCTGGAACTCAGCAAGGTTTCTAGAACTTTATGAAAAGTAAAGAGGGTTGTGACCAATCTCATCTCCACAAAAGGATATTCCACAAAATAGGAGCTACTGCAGAAAAGACCTGTCTTCTAGTTTCCCAGCTTGATACTCTTTGGCTGATGGGGTCTGTGGCATACCCCTTCTACTAGATTCGATGGGTTCAGATTTCTGAGAGAAAGGTGGTCCCTGATTTACATGTGATCTAGAAACACTCTGCATGTGGAACATCATGTTATGAGTTTACTAACTTCTCCTCAATCCCATAGATACTGCCAGCAGCATTTTCGCCAATCCATTATTTTCTAAATGCATTGGACTTGAACTCCTCAATTCCTACATCCAAGGGTCACCATGTCTATGGACATTCTGAATCATCCAGGTCATGGTTATTCCAAAGGTGCTTTTCCACTTTTGTACTTACTTGGGGGTTTTTTCCGCTTGAAAATGTTTCACATCTCATCCAAGAAGCTTCTTCAGTTCTCTCAGAATTCCTGGCTAAGAATTCCAGGAACTCAAGTCCACAGTTGGAAGGTAGCAAGTTGGAAAAATGTCATCTAATCTGGCATTTTGTTTATATATATGACATAGGTTTTGATTCTGACCATAAATGTGTGCCTGTATCTTTATAATTTAATATGAAAAGTTGCTCTTCGTCTCCTGGGATATCTTCTTGCTAGTCCGGGAAAGAGATGGCCTATGTTACCATGGGAGAGTTATTGAAAGAAACTTTCCATAACAAAATACACTTCTCACTTACATGTAACAAAAGAAACACACTGCATGTGAACCACAAAGTTATGAATTTACTCCCTTCTGCTCAGTACCATTTTAGGGCGCAAGCAGGAATTGGAAACTCCACAAGTCTATGGTTTTATGTTTTATAAAGATTTACACCTAAAAGGAAGATTTGTCAATTTCAGGTATACACATGGAAATCCCTACAATCATTCTGCAACTATAATATTTTATTAATTTGGTTGCCAGGAATTGACTGTTCCCTTAATGGTTAGCATTTTCTTTTCCATAAATGTTTTCTGAAATAATATTTGCCTTCATTCTTTCCCAATGTGCCTTCACAAATCTGTCCAGTATCACTCAGAGATACAGGCTATAGTGCTAGGATACAACTTCTGCAATGAAAAAGGAATGTTTGTTTAAACCAAAATGGTGCAAAGACAGTATTTCATGCCTCGAAATGGGGCTTCATACATGAAATGCGACTAAACACCAGCTGTGTGATGTGTACTCTAGGATCCTTTGTCTATTATAGAGTCCAGCAAGACTTCTAAGAAGAATGGAAAGAATGTTCTAATATTGGTTCATCTGTGTTCTTGGGAATGCTCAATTTGCCAGGTTACTATATATTTTAACTTAGACCTTTTTTGTCCTGGTTTCTGTCCTTTCAAAAGCTGTGTTATTTTGGACTGTATGTCAGGAGACAGGCTGTTTTATAAGACATAAATGGCTCCAGCAACAACACTGCAATACAGACACAAACATGTTGTACCTACTGCAGAACACATACTTTGTTGAGGATTTGGAGACAAAATGATATCTACATTAGATTATTTAGTAGGCCGAGGAGAATTAGTGGGAGATAAGGAAAGCATTCAAGGTGGGCTGGACTTCGATCTCTTATGGGTACACAGGAACTCATGACTGATGAGGTGTTTGACCACACTCCCTTGGGCTCAGTCTGGTCATCTCCTATATTTGTTATCTGATTTATTGAGCACAGCACTGTAAATACGGGCCAAGTTCTCACAATAATTAGTTCATTCGTTTTTATGAAATCATGTATTTTGAGAGGAAATAGGTTCAAAATAATGTACTTCCCAGCAACTTATGTTTAAAACCACAGCTGCCCAGAATCACCTCATAGGGGAGATAGGAATCATACATATTAAACAAACAATCAAATAAATAAAATATAAGAACTGCAAAAGTTGATGGTTAGCTAATTATAATATGCATATTAATCCAACAAATCAGTCTAGACCAGAACTACAAACATCAAAACTTCTATTATTTATCTGATGCTTTCCACTATTATTTAATCTCCTCTGATCACACAAACTATGTCGAGTTTAACATAGTTTCCCCCAAAGGTATCTTTGACAGGTTGTTGCACGTTTACCTGACATATTCAGAAGTTTCTACTCAGCTTACTTCTTGCTGTATCTGTAATTGCATGAAGCCTGCCTGATGATGGGCAACGATGCATTTAAATGTGAAATTCCAAGGCAACTTTTCTTAAAGCATAAACCCGAAAAATAAAACAGACCAGTGTGCAAACATTTGTAGAATAAAGAGGCAGATTTGTCTATCATCCAATATGTCGCTTTTTTCTTCTTCTCTAAGATTAATTTAAAAATAGCAGCAAATATCTTAATGTGTACATTTTAAAAACCATGCATAATTTAGGAAGGAAGGGAAAGGCAATTTTTCTCCAATGGAACAATCCAGCATAGCAGTGATAAGTAAATAAATACTGACTTTCAAGCAATCTAAATCTAAAGTGTTATAGGAATAAATGTTCGCTACACACTTTCCTGTTTTGACTTTTCTCTCTACAGGCACTCACTATTTAAAATCCCTCACATGTAACCTAAGGACAACTTAAGCCATTAGTCTGCCTGGAATATTTTTAGAGGCAGATAACGTACTCTTAAAAGTTTGTTATAAAAGATGATAGAAGTTTTTTAAAAAAATTTGCACCTTTATTTTCAAGGTTTGTATTTTGAATTTAGCACACCCTCTAACTCCCAAGCCTTGCTGATAATTTGGATGTTTTTGTCAAAAAGAGAGTTTAAATCGAATCTAGGCTTATAGGCGAACCACAAACAAAATATTTAGCTTTCAAACATTACATTCCTACATTTTTTTTAAAATCAGAATGATTTTGCTTCCACCTTAAAAAAATTTCATGCCCATAAATTGCAATTACTTCACAATCGCAAGGTCACCTTTTGTTAGTTCCACTTAATCTGATTCTGGCATCAGAGCAAAGAGTGTGAGCTAAAATTGTGTGAGCTTTTAGTAGAAGACGACAAGAAAAGTACAATAGATCTGGAACTAAGAGAGAAGTGTGGGAGTTATGTAGAGATTAAGAGAGAAAGCATAATTTAGAAGTCACAAAGCCTTGTGGCTTTGGAAGGAACATCATTGCTTCTAATAGACTATAGAGATAAGTGCTCTATAAAATTAAATGTTACAAGCTAATAGATGTATTAATCCTGGGAAGTCCACTTTAAGGACAATTCAGGAAAAAAAATTATCACGGCACTAGAAACTAAGACCTTTGAAGAGAGATCAAAGAAGCTGTAGTGTTCAGAAAAAAAAAAAAAGACTGAGCTGGATATAAAACTTCAGCAATCTGAAAGGATGTCAACACATGTCCTCTTTCATTCCAGACTTCAGGGCGCAATCAGAATTACAGGAAGAAGAAAAGCAGAAGAAAAAAAATATCAGAAAAATAAGATGAGTTCAACAATGGTACCAATTACTTAGAGAGATAGGTGCTTCCTTTTCAATACTCCTTGGTGCTTTCTTAGCTTGGTTGTTTTCTTGCAGATGTTTCATTATCCAGACAAGGATGTTAAAACAATCAAGCTTAGAGAGCACAAAGAACCCCCTCATGTCAACACTGAGCTATAAATATTCTCCTTTTCATTTCAAATGGAGGCTAGAAAATTGTTTGAATGTTTTAATCTAGATCCCTGCATTGTGCAAAGAGTTAGATTTGAAGACTGAAATGGCCCGGTGATAGGCCTGCAATTGCCATGGCTTTGGAGATTACTTGTCAGATATAATCGTACCTTTGCAGATTCTGATGGAAACACTGGGAAAATGAATAAAGAACTGTTTCAAAAACCATTTTGACCCTGTATTTTCCTTTGCTGATAATATACTAGGAACCCTAACCTAACCCACTCCTATGTTTTCTTAAGCATATTATTGCTGAATTTATACATTTTGGTATACATTAAGACATATATCTAACATTTACCTATGGATGTCATGTCACTTCTGCAACAATATTAATTCTGAAACAATTTTATTTATGATTTTTCTTCCTAATTCTTTCTCCCTGATGCTATATGAAAAATCATGTCTGATTAATATATCTGAACACATTATACTTTTGGTGATAATGAATTTCTACACGTCCCAAAAATTGATTTTTCAATGTTGCATTTGACATCTTTAAGCCTCTCCTGGAACAGTTTCATTAATTTTAGAAACATAAAAAAATGAAAATGTCTCTTAATTACCTTTAGGATTGCAATATTTATTGCTTAATGCAGATCCTAGCCCTCACTTAGAGCCTCAAGATAGAGAACTGAACTACAGGAAAAGCAAATCTTCTTCTTGCAGCTTTCAGATCAGAACAATGATAATTAGGAAACCAAACATATCTAATTAAAAGCAAATGAATACAAGTAGAAGTAAGATTCTAGTACGACTCCACTGTACCTTGAGAAACTCATTGATTATGGTTTCAGGTTTATGCAGAATTTTCTGGATGAAGACTCCATTAAACCATGTCACGGTTCCTTTCATGAAAACAAGCATGTGATTTTGTCGAAAGTTATTCAGAACGTGTTTCTTTAACAACTACTAGTTTTGGACTTCAAAAATGAGACCATTAGATGTTGAGAAAGAGTTAAAAGCTTTCTGTATCTTCTTGCCCTGTAAGGGTTAAGTGGAATCTTAAGAGCTCTGGTTCGTCTAAAAACCTTTATGATTTTGATATAAGCCATCCAAGATTTGCAGCATTTGCAGAAAGTGTTGTTTTCCTTCTACCTTTTGAATTATGAAATTAAGAAAAGGCAAAAAAAATACAAACCACTCCAACAACACCTGGAAGGAATTTAAGACAGGAAGCAATTATGAACTGTGTTTGTAATCTCAAAAGATCTCAGCATCTACCAGGACTTGTCTGGGCTTGGAAGATGAGAAGGATCAAGTCTAATGAGATGAGAAACCACTTTGTAATGTGAGGGTGGAAACAGAGGGCAAGGGCAAATTACTTCCACTGAAAAAACAACCAAACAACCAAAATAGCTTTGTGCTTTTAAAAATATTTTTTCATAGCACAAAGCCAGTCCTGTACGGCCCAGAAGCACAGAACAAAGGAGAATTTTATTAAGCTGCAGCCCTTTTAAATTCCATTCTGCATTTTCCCCTGCTTTTTGCCATATAAAACCAGCCTCTCTCAGCAGGCGGAGCAAGATAGTGAAGGTCAGTTGGGGTGACAGAACACAGGGCCACCAATGGTCAGAAGGACTTACATGGTGGAGTAAATAGGTGGGTGGACTACCAAGTGCCCAAATTTTGATCAGATGACTGCAGGTGAGCTGACCAGAGGTTAACTGTGGGCATCGGTTGTTTAAGTCTCTTCAGTCAGCATTATCATAACTTCAAACAGTTGCTGAACAAATATTTATTTACATTACTCCTTATGGGGAAAATTTGTTGGTACTCGTCATTTGTCAGGTCTGCCCTGTCTGCCCTGTCTGCTTTGTTGGCATCCTGCTATAAAATGCAGGAAGGGGGAGAATGGGGGAGGGATGATAGGAATACAGGAACCAGAGATGTCAATCTGGAACAGATCAGTGCAGCCAAGAATATGTGCGTGAGAAGGAATTGTGAAACTTTGAAGTGCCAAACCTCAAATCTGCTACCCAAATATCCAATTTGAATATTATTGGACACTCATGAAGTGGTCAAGGGGAGAAGGCCTAGAAAATAGGGAAAAAGGTAGGTTTTGAGCAGGAACATTCAGATCCAGCTTTGCTTATACTGTAACCACTTGGCTTTAGAAAAAGTGTACCTTTTGCTACAAATGGAATCAAGGGTCTTTCTTTCCTAAAGGCCCACGCTGGGACAAACCTGACATCATTTTTGGTACTCTTTGCGCCTCCCTGAATCAATTAATGAGTATTGAGGTACCACTGTATCTGTGAAATGATGACCCAATGTGGCATAGGTTGTATGTTCTCAATTGGCTTATTTTTATTTATCCCACCTTATTTTTATAAGTAACTCCAGTACTTAGCTGTATATGTAATACAGCATAATTACGGTAATACTCTTTCCTCCACATATTTTCCTCATAATAACAGCCTTATGAGGTGAGTTGGGCTATGAGAGAGTGACTGGCCCAAAGTCATCCAGCTGATTTTCATGGCTAAGGCAGGACTACTGTAGAACTTCTCCACTGCTTCCTCAAATACTGGGAATGGAACAATATGTTCATAATAATTTATTGTAGAAAGGCAGATTATAGTGGAACGTCAGGGGAACATCTTAACGAAAAAAGCTGTTCCGTGGAAAAAGCTGTGGAAGGTTCCTATTGACTGTATCGATTCAAGAAGAGGGTGTATAGATGTTTAACATGGATTACTGTATCAAGAAGAAGGCTGACTGCCACTATTATGTGTTTCCTTCTAATGCTACAATTCTTAGAAATTTATATTTGGTATCACTTCTATTTCATGCAAACTCCTGAATTATAATAAATCCAAATTTTAAAATTAGATTTAGATGTTTTATGGAACAAATGCAGATTTGCTAATATGGTTTAAAAAAAAGAATTTATAATCCAGATTGTTCAGAGAAAACAAATCTGCATTATAAATTCTTTTTTTTAAACTGTATTATTATCAGAAACAGTCAACTGTAACTGTCATAGAAAGACATACCTAAAAGAAACATAAGCAATCTTGTTTTAGTCCTTCCAAGTTATATTATGTAATAAATAGTTCAAAAATATTATTGGTATGGAAAATTTGTAATTATTACTTCAGTAATGGTTACAGTAATAAAAGACTGTTCTGTGGAAAAAATAATTGTAGTTATTTATAGTGTTATTATGATTAATTTAATCATTCATTCGTGGCAATAGAAATGATGGCAATGTCAGTTCAGAATAATAAATTATACTTTTTAACAATGTAGTGATAGTGACTATTATTCACTGAATGATAGGTACCAATGGTAACGAAGGAGAAACATTTTTCTTAAGAAACCTGTGATTCTTTTTATTGTCAGCAGCATTTCCAAAAGCTGAGCACAATACCCCAGTCTGAAAATGGTTTCCATTTTTCATGTTAAAGTAGATCACTCTACTTCCTTCCTTATCTTCAGGACTTTTCAATATTAAAAATCAGTTGGGTAAAAAAGGGTTTCACAGAACGGACTATAGATGTGAGAGAAGAATATGACTGAAGGATTTAACCCAACATGCATGGAGGTAGTTACAGTCCAGAGTAAAATTTCCAACAATCAGATACCTCAAAGTCATGTGATTGCACTTCCAATGCTCCCAACAGGGTGACACTTGTTGAATATTTACTTAGTGAGCATGGGTTCCTTTATGACAGGACATAAAGGTTATTAAAAAAGGTTATAAAATCAAGCCAGTTACGTGACCAACTTGTATTACAAATCTAATGACTTATGACTCTAACGGGCAAGATCTATTATTGTCATAAGTCAAGAACTACAGTTGTTGGATATGCCCAAATCATAACTGTAGCTCTGACATTCAGGATAAACTTCTATTTGCAGTCATGAGCTAGTGCACGGGTGGGCAATTATGGCTCCTTCATGACTCGTGGAATTCAACTCCCAGAATTCCTGTGCCAGCCATGCTGCCTCAGGAATTCTGGGAGTTGAAGTCCACGAGTCATGAA
>JAEANM010006429.1:0-18604 GCA_017656035.1 Myanophis thanlyinensis | reverse complement strand
TAAATAAATAAATAAATAAATTTTAACTTTCATCATTCAGCTTTCATTTTGTCCCTCCTTTGGCACCCTTTCTTTAATGATTCTGTTCTACTATTTCTTCTACATTAGTGTAGCTCTTGTTCCATGATGAGTTGTCCCATGGTGAGTTGGCCATGGTGAGTTGGCTGTGGGGGTCTGGTTGAGGGGGACAACAGGCTTCAGCTACACCCTGGTAAGAGCAAATGGCTTTGGTTGCGTTGCACTTCAAAATCCAAAACATCTGTAATTCTGGGTAGGTTTACACTACTCCAGACTGACTCAACAAACAACTTGGAGTGTTCTTCAAGATGCATGACTCTTGCACAAAGAGCAGGTGATGGTTGTTCATGTTGTGTGCCAGTTGTGCCTTTCCTAGTTGGGAACTCCAGCACTCAGTCACTCAAGCTCTGATCATCTCACATTTGGATTATTGCAGTGCGCCATACATGGAGTTATCTTTTAAAAGTATAAAGAAGGTACAACTGGTGCAGAATGTGGCTATGAGGGCAGTTCTTAGGACCTCTAGAGTGGCCCATGTTACACTGCTGTTCCACAGGCTGCATTGATTGCTGCTTACTTCTGAGTACAATTCAATGCACTGCCCCAAGTCCCTTCTCAGGAGAGAGGCAGTATATTAAATAAATAAATAAATAAATAAATGCATTCGTTAAACCCTTTAACCCCTACAGGGTATGGGCCCAGACTACCTGAGGAACCATCTGGCCCATTGGGATTGGCTCACCCCTCTTGTGCTGGCAGAAGGAGCATGTGCCAAGTGCTGTCGGTCAAAGAATTTTGGCTCAGGGGTGTCCTGAAGAAGAGTCTTTTCTGCCATGGCTTCTGTCCTTTAGAACATTGTGCCTCTAAGGAGAGATCCACACCCACCCTTCTGACCTTCTATAAGGACCTGATGACCTAGCTCTGCCAGTTGGCCTGGGGCCCCAATGAGGAAGCATCACATTGGAGGTGGTTGACTTATGATAAGATCCCACCCTCCTAACCCTAAGCCCGCCCCACCCATATGCATCCTGCTCCTTTCTTCCCCACCTTTTAATTGCAAATTATTATTGTTATGATTATTTATTTGTGAGCTACCCAGAGTCACCTCTAGGTGAGATGGGCAGCAAACAAGTCAAGTAAGTAGTAAAATTTAAGAAAGGATTTCCTCTCCTCTTTTAGCCTATTGATCAATATAGCAAAGTGGGCCTATTAATTGTTACTTTTATAGTGAGAAGATATAACTAGATGAAATATACCACAGGCACAGTTCTTAGCGAATAGTGGGGTTAGAACTCAACTTACGATCATAAAGGAGCCACCATAGTTGTAAGTCTTGATGGTCATAAAGCAGGTCACCCACATAATCGACCCAATTTTACAATCCATTTTGCGGCGGTCTTAAAGTAGCCAACATTGTGGTAAAGTGTACCCATCATTTGCCAAAAACCATAAGGAAATGGCATCAGAACTTCAGAACTGGATTGTAAGTATCCTCAGGGAGGCCCATCCTTAACTTCGAATAGTAACTCAGCAACTGGTCATAAGTCAAGGGGCATCCTTAATTTCGAATAGTAACTCAGCAACTGGTCATAAGTCGAGGACTGCCTGTATAGTGTCACTTTTATGCACAGATGACTCCTGTGGATAGTGAGAAAGAGGCTTCCCCCTGAAAATTGCTCAGTACTCTTTCTGCCCTTTTTTTCAGTTTAGTAATGGAGTACTTTATATTTAATGGCATAGTAAAATTCTTTGTTACCTTAAATATGCTTCTTCCTACCTTTTCAAATGCGTAAGCTAATTTCTCAGGAGATTTCAAATAGGTTTTCTTTTCATTCAGATTGGTGCAGAGTCAGTTGGAGTCATCTGGGTTAAATATTTACATTTAGCTTTATTTATTTAGCACATAACAAAAATGTTAAACAGCACATCACAATTACATTCTCAATGAGCAAATATGAAACTATTTTCTCTGTACATTAAATAAATAAATATGCTAGATAAATAAATGTACATTTAAAAATGAACAAAAGCTAGAAAATCAAATAAGACTCTTGGAATATTCTTGGGAAAAGTCAGCTGTTCTCCAGTATATATAATCTTCCAGTAACAGATGACAAATGCTAATATTTTCTACACAGTGATTGCAATCTTTTTCAGTGTTTGCAACTTTTCAATATCATATTCCAGGGGTCCCCAGAATGACATCCGCGAGTACCAATACACCCACAGATACTTCTCTTAGCTCCTATTAGCCTCTCCCACTATATTTTATTTAAAAAAAATATTCTTTTAATTTTAAATAAGTTCAGGGCAGAAATTGGCATCCTAAAAATCAAAGCACCTATTTCCAAGATCATCTTTATTTCTAAGAATGATTGTAGCCTAATATCTGTAAAATAAAAATAAAGGTCAGTTGGGTGCTAATGTAAATATCTTTGTGGGAAGAACTAGAAAAAATGGCAGATGATAGCTAATGTGCTTTCCAGTAAATTGTACTGTACTTTGTAATTTGCTGCCCACCCATCTGTGACAGCTACTTTACTAATGAGCTACTCCCAGCATATGGTAGCCATTTTATTTTTTGAAAATGGACCTAGATGTTCTCAAAATGTCAGCTATCCAAATTGTCTCAACATCTAGGACCTTTGTGAAATCTCACACCCAACAACATCCTAGTTCAGCCTCACTGTGCCTGATGCCCATTAAAGATGTATTGAGGCTCCAGCCAATAGAAAGATGAGGTAGAAACCAATATGATTATACTTCCATAAAACCTGAAAGTTGCTGTTCCAGTGAGTATGGGAGGGATCAAACTGGGAGAAACTGCATGTTCTTTATATCCTAATTGATTTAGAAAAATAAAATGAATGTTTGTTTGTCAAATATAGAGAAAGGGTTCTTTTTCCAAGTAGTGAATAACACCAATGGCTTGTAGCAATAAGATTGTCAATATCATGTTGATTGAGACAGACTTTATTTTTGTTCTGGCTTCCTATCAGGCCTTCAGCTTGCCAAGTTGCAGCCTTCAGCAAATCCTGGTTTAGAACTCTCTTTTGATGTAATCCCTCCTGACCTTTACTTCTTCCCCTCTTGCAGACCAGAATGGCATTATTGGCACCTGTTTGTAAGTACATTCCACCCCTTCTTACAAAGCCAGTCTGATGCTGTAAGGGATACATTAAATGCTACAATTGCCCACAGGACTATTCTCAGTCTATAACATGTGATGTTGGAAAAAAACAAAACCCAGAGTGCAACTCATAAGATCAGATAGAATCAATTTGGAGTTACTCCAAATGAGATGACAATGACTTTTTCCTTATAAAACTCCATCATTTTTCTTCAGAACATGTCAAAATTATTTGGATGCCAAAGCTCCCTGGAATTTCTATTGAGAATCATTTGAACTTATTTGAAACATGTGTATCCTACCAACTAATCAAAAATACTTCGATTGAACTTTGTCAGGAAGTTAATGTAGACACATGGAATGGGTATTTCTGAATTTAGGTTTCCAACTATTTGTGGAAGTGGGGCATGAATATTGAGGTAGAGGTCACAGTTGTATATATAGAGGACATATACTGCTCTGTTAAGTACAGAGTACCAAAAGGCTAGCATTTATAGTAAGATTGGCCAATCAAATGAAGAAGTTTGATGTTGCTTGCTAAATTAAAATGTTGACACACTGGTCATGTTTCAAGATTTTAGCTTAGGGTACTTCCTGCTATTGGTATATTTATGACACAGCTTCAGGGATTTTTTGATCCTAGAAAATTGAAAATTGATCCAAGATCAGAGTAGCAAAATTTATTAATATAAATTTTAACAACAACAAAAAAGACAGCAAGACATGAAAACAATTTGCAGGAATTTGCTTCAAGACTTAAGCTGATAGACATCAATGGTTGTTAGATGGCTGGTCTCTGGTCTCTGCTGGTGTCTTTCTTGAGATCTGTTGGAATCATGTAGTTCTCCTGACATTACAAGCAACATCTGTCGTTGCTTGGGAGAATCAGAGGTTAAGTGTCACTCTTAAGTTTCCCTCCCAAAATTTAGGATTCTTTTCTATCTAGTCTTTTTAAAGTAATGTCTGTTGATCTATAATCAAATAATCAGAGAACTTATAAGTACTCGCTTATTGTTAAATATAAAAAGAATAAATAAACTTTTTAAAACAACAATACTGAGCATTCTCAATATGTAAACCAACTCCCAGAATTTCATAGTAACCATGGCCATAACTGAGAATTCTGGCAATTAATAGCCACACTTGCTGGAGGAAGATCGGATTGAAGATTGCCAAGCTGTATAAACATAAAATAGTTTTCTCTTAGTTCCCTGAATTTACCAGTGTTAGAAGACTCCTAAATGGAATTTGGTTGGCTATCCAGGATAAAGTATCTACTCTTCATGACTACTAGAAAAAAGGCATTTCTTTACCAATTAGCTTAGTTAATTCCCATTTTTCAATCTCACAGCACCATTATCCCTTTTGCAAAAAAATCAATGAAATAACTTTCCCCAACTGGTATCTTTCACCTGCCGTTTTCAATATTCCTACAGGTCTAGGAATTCTGAATTTTGCAGTCCAACAGACTGGAGAGCATCCAATTGTCAAGGCTGACACAGAATTCTTGTTAATCCACTGGATTGGAGTTAAGGAGAACCAATTAATCAGTTACTGAAACTAAAGATTTGATAATAGCTAAAATGAGTCTTTAAAACTAAGATCTGTATCATGTCAGTTTGGATACGGTCCTACTACTTCATGTCCTCATGAAAAAAAATATTATATTATTACTGTACTATTATTTTTATTGTTACTGTAAACCCTTCTTTAGAAAAATGAAATTTTTCCTGGAGTTTTTCAACCATCAAGAGATTGTGTATCAAGATCCTCAATTTATAATCATAGGCCCAGTTTCCTGGAACCTTCCTCATGTGGAATAGTATCTTCTTTGGTAAAATCTGGAGTATACTTAAATTCATGGGCTGATCTAATTTTGCATCTCTTTACTTTAAAGGAAGGCCTTGAATGCTTTTAGAAAGCTCAATATAGGTCAAACTTTGTGGTTTAAAACCTATTCCATTGTGATCCACTTTATGTACTTTAATAGATTTCTCCCCATCAGCATCAGAAAGCTAAGTGCTATTACAGAGCCAACCTTTTGCTTTCATTTTCTTGTAACTTGCAGTTAAATGGAGTTTACTCCTTTGGAAAACTATAGATTATTTATAGTCACTAAAGAAGAGGCACAAATGCTGGCTTGCTACTGTGGTTGCTTTTAAAGGCTTTTTATTGATTAACGGTTTGCTCAATTCTTCCTGCTACGCCCTGAACAGTAAATCAAATGTTGTTCTAGTTTCTCAGAGGTGTTTGTTTTGGTAGACAAGATACCATATTGAAGACAGGAATCAGGTACTATACCTGTTAACTAGAAGGAATAGGACAAAAATCTACAACACGCTTGCAAATAAGACTACAGATTGTTCTAAACCCACCTGCCCTCACAAATCTTCATTGTTTATTTTGGTGCATTGATTTAAAACAAAAAAAAAAGATCTGCCACTTTCAAGACTTTTCTTCCTCTCTTCGTTGCCTAGAGCTGAATTGATACCATAAGTGAGAGGTGAAGAGATTATTCACAAGCCTGGGCAAGAACACTTGACTTAAATGGGTGTAACAAATATGAGCACATTTTTACAATGTTTTGACCTCTGCACGGTACTTGCTTCTTGTCCATTTTTGACCCAGTTAAGAATACTGATATTGAAGCATGAGGCCTGATTTAAAGAATTGTGCTTTAAAGCAATCTTTGCAAGCCATTCTGTGGATCTCCTTCTTGGTTTACATGTGTCAGAAGAGCTCTGAGAGAAGGATTTCTTTTCTGTAAGACAGTGCCCACTTTGCAAATGATTTGTGTAAGCAAAGCACCTCTGCAGTTCAGACTTGGCAAGTGAGAGGAAGTAGTTACTTTGAACAGGTCCATGGTGCCCAAAAGGTTGGGGTGCAGTGGGCTAAGGAATTAATCCAGCAAAGCAATTTTATGTTTTTAGGGAACAAATATCATGGAATATTATTGACCAATCAGATGAATATGGGCATTATAATCAATGGTGTAAAATAAATGTAGACAGTGGTGGGAAACCAGTTTTACTACTGGTTCGGTGTGCAAGTGCTTCAATGCCGCACAGATTCTAAACCCCAAGTTTTGGATTTACCAGAGGCAGCTCAGGTGAGTAGGAAGGCTGTGGAGGCGCAGAAAAGAGCTGTTCCATGTGATTCAGCTGAGGCCAATACAAAGAAAAAAAAGAAGGGGATATAGGGGAGGAGAGGAGAGGACAGGAGAAGGTGGGTGGGTGGGTGGGGCCAAATGCTCGTCGCCACTACCAGTTTGCTAGAACTGGTGTGACCAGGCTGAATACCACCACTGAATGGATGTGTAACAACAGTTCCTCCAGCTTCACTACTGCAGCAGCACTGCAAACTACCAACAACTGATTGAAGTTCTGGTCTCAATTCATGAAAATTTAACAATCAGCTCCTTCTGTGAGTCGACATGAGCAGGCTCTAACTTACTACTGAATGCAATCTAGCAGCAACTAAAAAGGAAAATCCACTCTTAGCACCATATTCGCAAAAGTATTGCTTCCAGATTGCAGGAGGCATTAATTCCATTACATATTTCACTGATTAGACCACACTAGGAATGCTCTACCCAGCTTTGGGGATTACAATTTAAAAGGGACATGGCAAAATTGGAAGAGATTCAGAGAACTATCATGAATAGGACGACTGGAAATTACTTTCCATTGAGAAACAGTTGAAGCTGGACATGTTTTGCTTGCAAATGAAGACTAAGGGGAGTCATAACCATAATGTATATGGTACATATATAGATATTATCTCACCTAAGATGAAATATATATTATCCCGCCTAAGATGAAATGGGATAGCTGAGATCAAGTTACATTTTAAAAGATCAACCTGAATGTAAAGAGGCATACTCTGTGAAACAGATTGGCTGGAGCTATGATAGACTCACTCTATCTGGAGGCTTTTAAACAGAAGTCAGATAGCCATTTGTCAGAAATAATTTAGCCAATCTCAGCAAATGGACTAAATCACCCACGAGGTTCTGCACACCCCATCCATCCATATATATATAAATGCATGTGTATGTGTATGTTCCAGCATAACTCTGGAACGCCTCAACCAAACTTGGTACACAGATGATTTACTCTCTGGAAACATACTGTGGGGGTGAGAACCCCTAACACCCCTAGGGGTGTGTGCGTCTGAGCTTGCACTCATCGAGGTAGGTCAAGGGGAATTCAGCAGAACGCAGAGGTAGCCTCGGCGATTGGCTGCAGCGGGTCACGGAGCAGAGTGTGGCTTGATTGCCTGGGTTGGATCATGTGGTGTGGAAGATGATAGTGGTGGTGGGAGACACATAAACCTGGAGGCCATCTTTCACAAGAGGGTGAGTGAGCCTCTCGCCTTCCCTTATGGAAGGTATGAGGTTAAAAAGAGGGCGAACAAGAGGAAAGAAAGGTGGCTCACAGTTCAGACTACAGATATAATTCATTCCTTTTTCTGTCTAATACAGGATTGGGATAAATAAATACCCAGGCAGCACCAGGTTATCATCTAGTTCTGTTTTTTAAAAAAAGCCCTTCATGTTTGACACACACAAAAATAGTTGTTATGAGAGATTTGTATGAGATTTTACTCTTCACTCAATTTAAAAGAAAATAGCAGTTTTTAATCTATGATTCAGATCAGACTGTTCCATGATTTCTTAAAAATCGAGATTCTTTAATTTAAAAAAAATGCTGGCAACTTTTCCTGTCAGATTGCTCTGTATTATATTAGTACTTTTATATTTCTCAGAGAAAATTGTTTTCAAACTTATAAGATCTTTGATTTCTTTTTCAAACTTGTCTGTTTCTAGACATGTATAGATCAGAACTCAGGAGAATATATCAGAGTTTTGTAGTACATAACTGCTGTGAGAAGTGTTTCTATAAGAACAGTTAAAAATGCTGCAATAAATGATCTAGTAACATTTGACACCTACCAGAATCAGATTATACTATTGTTCTTCTGCAGAACAGTGGACAAATAATAACATTTTTGGTGAACAATTTGTCTTGCTCATTTTTCTCAGAAGAAACTTGTATAAAAGTTGATTTCGCAAAGAGCTTATTTGAGAAAGATGTCCTGCTTTACCATGGAAAATAGCAACACAAGCCATTTATAAATATAAAGTTTATTCAGTATATATTGTTTAGAAAAATAAGTTCACATTTCAGAATACAAACAAACAAAAATGCAATTTTCCAGGCACAAACCTCTACATCAATGTTTCTCAACTGCGACAACTTGAAGGTATGTGTTCTACTCCTAGCCACATCTTAAAAGTTGCAAAGATTGAGACACACTGCTCTATTCAGTACAACATACATACATACTTTCCAATCTCTTTGGTTTGGGAGCAAAGCACAATCCCTCAGAAATGCAATGCATCATTCCATAACAGTGCAGCAACACGCTTGCCTCCTAACATCTACATTCCATGTAATTTTCTTGTTTTGTCATAAGGCACAATCAAAACCATATTGATTTACCAAAATAAGTTTTGTTCCAGGCATACAATTGTGGGCAACAAATGGACACAATCCAAGCTGACAGAAATATTCACATGCTTTTCTTCCTTGATTAAGTAAAGAAGTATAAAATTAATTTATTAAAATATTACAAGAAATTTCGAAAACATGTCAATCTATCCTTTTAAGATATGACTGCTGAGTGATGAACTGCAGAAACAGCTTAGGCATAGTTCAAAACCTTCACTACCTCTAGTAACATGCATTCCCCTGATAACAGCAAAGAAAGACTGCTTTATTCCTCCCACAAACAGATTCTTGCTTACTTGTGGTTAGTTGGACAATAGCCATTTACGGAAGGCTGGTTACTATGAGATATACATAATGATCAAAGGATAACTTAACATTCTTCACTAGCAAACCACATTAAACTGAAGGGAGCTGAATAGGATTCCACAGGCTTCACACTGGGCCCACAAATGTTCAGTACTTTAATGAATGACTTGGATGATGGTGGTGCTTGTGAAATTTGTAGATGACACAACAGGTTGTAGAAAAAAGCTAACATCCTGCAAAAAAAACCCCTAAATTTCAAAATAATCTGAAGAAGTTAGAGAAATTGGCTGAAAACAAAGAATAAAATATAAAAGATGCAAAGACAAAGCAGAAATCAAATGTGTAGTATTGGCAATATTGTTTGTGAAAAAAATCTTGAAATTACAATTGATAAGAAACACTATGAGACGATTGTCTGATATTACTGCAAAGAAGACAAAAGGCCTTTGTAAACTGAGTCAAAAGAAGAAAGTTTCTAAATTACGAGCTGACAGTTTTTCTTTATTTTGCATTGGTCAAGCTACATCTTAAACAATGTTCTCCAGTTCTGGGCATCACATTTTATAATGGATTTAGATAAACTGAAAGAGATTTAGAGAAAGGCACTAAGGAAGATCAGGGAACGAGCAATTTACTGAACATGTTAAACTTGCATTCTGTTTTCACAGTAGGAAAAATATTGATTCTTAAAGCAGAGGCTGAATAGACATTTATTAGGGATATTTTATTCTTTCGATCTCTGTACTAAACATAGGACTGAAATTGATGACCCAAGTGGCTCCTTCCAACTCTATTGATATCTTTGCTGCAGAATTCTAAAAATTTTCAACTTTTCTTTCTTATTTGGGCAAATATATATCAGAAAATAAACTGCACAATAAAGTAACTCAATTGTTTTTGGTGTCAATACAAGCCTGACAAAATGTTCTGACTATTTAGATGTCCCAATAAGTTTTCACTCCTTAAAAAGTGTCAGTTTTTATTCAGCCTTACCTGGAAGACTGGAAAAGAGGTAAGACTACTTTAATGAGTAGTCAAGATCTGCTATGCTCATATGCATTGTGAAACGCTTCTTCCTAGTAATTTTGATGACCATGACGTTGTATGGGATTGTAGTTTGAATGGGAATTAAAATATATTTTAATATGATACACTAATAAAATAGCTAGATTTTAACGAGCGGAAGCCAGATGAAATTGCATTATTGCAAATATCTTAACATTAATCAGTATTCATATAAGTCAACTTATACTGGAGAAAATTTGGAACAAAGTATGATTCAAAGCTCAATTTTTATTGTGTCATCCAATTCCTTCTAGTTTCTCATATAGTACAGATTTATGTGCCCATCAACATGTAAAACGAATGAACGGATTTTCTGTTTAGATCAGTGGTTCTCAACCTGTAGTCCACAAACCCCTTGGGGGGGCGCAATGTCACAGGTTCCACAAAGGTTTAAAGAAATGTTATGATTTAAATAGGTCTTGGGGGGTCCATGGCCACAAAAAGTATTTAAAAGGGACCCTAGTGAAGGAAAAGTTGGGAACCACTGGTTTAGATGAGGGGATGTTCACTTTGGATACATAATTGTTACAAACAGCAATCCATCCATAACTATAAATAGTAGTCAAAATGATTTAGTATTTAGCCTGGAGCAAAGTAGCGTGCATGGCTGAAATCAAGACATTTATCATTTACCACAGAGCCTTTCTGTACAGCCATCATGATCACCTCCAGACTATCACAAACCATTTCATCAGCCCTGTGGTTTTTCTCAGTTGAACAGCTCTTGTATCCCCTTCAGCTAAGTAACTGGGGAATGCAGAGACATACTCCTCGACTAGTTTCCTAACTTCATAAGTATGTGTTCATAAGTTGGTTTTTTAAAGTGACCAACTACCATGAACAGTAATTGCACAGTTTCCCCACCCCCACCCCTTGTTACAAAGTCAGGGAAACAATGCTGTGGCCTGATGTCTTTTTAACCTCAGGTGGGAAAGGAAGAGAGCTGGGCCAAGGCAGGTATATCTGCAGTGCCACTGCTGAGCCAGAAGTTCTTCGGCCCAACATTATTGACAGCAGCATCTGACCCCATAGATGTGGTGGGAATGCCACATTTGGAGAGGACCTTAGTGGCCTTGAAACTGGATCCTCTGTGTTTTCAGGACAATTATTTCAAGTTGGGAATTCCAAACCTGTTTGGTGTTTTTTTTAATCATAGTTTCTAGGGTGCATTCATGGCAATTGGAAAGTCCATAGAGAGATCAGAGATGAAAAATTCATTTTGTGGGCAATCCCCCACCCCCCCACCCCGCATTTTGCACAGCAAAGGGGCCTGCTACCTAATACATTTCCCCACTTCAACAACAGTTATGGGAATCAGCAATTCATAAATCTGATTTTCCTTTAAATAGATTATTTTATATCTTGGGAAGCTGTACCGATTTTTGAATAGGAAGCGCTGCTAAAGTGGAAAGGATAATCTTTTTGAATTACATATGACTTCCACAATTCTACATTCAGCTTTCTATATTGCTAGAGAAATAATGTTAATCTCTTTAAAATAAACTTACAGTACAATAGAGTACCAAACTGGACAACAACTTTGATACTGTTCTTACAAGTTTACTGAAATTACAAAATTGCATTAATTTAGATTACATACAGGAGAACAACTTACTTCTCTTAGAACAGTTGATCAATTAACTACTTGGCTCAGCCTCTCTCTGATAGTAGGAATACTAGTGATCGGAGCAATTATATCTATTATACCCCCACTTTTTTTGGCAGCTATTCTCTGAAATGAAAGTAGCCAGAGATGCTTTTCTCCAGAGTCAGGACAGTCTTGGGTGCAACCACTTAACCTACTGTTTTATTCATTTAAGATGGACATCTACCTTTCAGCAACTTAAACAGAGCACTTATATATGCAGCAGAATCCTGTGATACAGCTTCTCGTAGACTACACCATTTTGTGTTTGAAAAGCGGATATTGATAGGAAAGCAATTTCTTCACCAGATTGAAAACTAGCTATGAAACTTATTTTTTCTAGGTGCAGGAATAGCAATAAACATAAGAAATCCAAGTATGATGTCTGTATTGAACACCTCAAGAAGATGAGTACATTCTGGGTTCTCATTCATACATCAAAAGCTTCCTTCCAGCATATATGCACATTCTATCAGCCTTTAGAAAGATTTTTCAGTTGATGGGAATTGCACTAACTGGTAATCCAGGCAGACTGATAGAAGCTAGTAAGGCAATCTTTTTCACCTCATTAAATAAAATGAGGGAAAAAGGATCTTGACTTAAAACAAATAGACTGTTATTCTTTGGGTCCTTATTGTATGGTGGGATTTGGAAAGGACTTGTTTTTCCTAACCACACAGTTGTTTACAAATAATGTTCCAAATATGTGTTTCCCCCCTCCCCTTTAATCATCTAATAACAATTGTAGCACAGGCAGCAACTGCTGACATGTTCTATTTCTACAGACGTTCTTTGAGATAACCTGACCAGATCATTCTTCCTCATCTTTGGTATATTGCAAAAAGAGACAAGTTAGAAATTGAATTAAATTGTTTTAAATTGTTTTAAATTAGTTTTTAAACTTTGAATTTTAATTGTTTAAAATTTTTAACTGTTTTTATTTGAATTGGTTTTAATTCGATTGATCAGCCACTGTACTTATTTAAATTTTAATTTGGTTTTAAATTGTTACATATCTGTGTTTTAGTAGGCTGTACACTGCCTCGAGTCCTTTGGGAGGGAGGCGGTATAGAAATCAAATAAACATAAACAAATAAATAGAAATAAGTTTGGGGGAATGCTTTCGTGCATGATCACAACCACAAAAAGCATTCTATTAGAGGAGATCCCTACACTCAGTTGTATCACTGATGTTTACCGAAAGCCAACACTTTAAAATACTACCAGTATTGTTTATCTGAAATTTAACTTCTAGTAATACAGAAAGGTTTAGTATATTTCATATATCTGCAATTCTTTTAACCAAAATGGATTTTTCCAAAAAGTAAAAAATTCTCAAGGGTTGCTACTATCTTTAAAGTGATGAAGCAAAGTATTTATTTTGAGTTTGGTATATTGCAGTCATCTTTTCGTAGACCTGTAAGCACATTCCAACATGCAGAAAGGCTGAATGAATGGTGGCCTAAGCTCTCTTTGCTAAACCATTGCAATTCAACAAGTTGGGGATGGAATATGGAAGAAGGGAAAATACTTTGAATATTTATAAGTAACATACCATCTGTCAGAGGTATCCTGTATTTATTTAATCTTCTATATTATGAAAATCTTTCATCCTTTATTTATTAGAGCAATAGAGTTTTCGAAGGGATCTTGCATATAATAAAGGAATTAGGACCACTGTTTTGATTGCTGCCAGACAATCTCTTTTCTCTCTTCTCTTTTCCTATGTTGATGAATCATAGAATATATGAGGTGGAAGGGACCTTCTGGATCATTTATAGTCCAGCCCTCCCTTCAGTACAGGATTCAATTAACTCATCCTTGGAGGATAACTAACCTGTTGAAAACCTCCAGCAAGGAGGAATTTACCACTGTTCCAGGCAGATTCGTTCACTGCTTAAGAGCTGTGCTGGTTAGAACTAGGATTTAAGGCCACTAGGAATAAAGGCACATAGGATTTAAAAAAACAACAACAACCATCAGCCATCCTCAAACCTTGTAACCGTATCTAAAACTAAAACAGAAGTAACACTTTCACAAGTGTTTGTCCCAAAGCCAATAACTGCATTTGTTCATAGTCAAACATAAGACTAGTCCAAATTGTTACAAAAAAAAGAAAGAAAGAAAGAAAGAAAAATAATAAAAGCTTTATCCGGGGAGAAAAGATCTTTAAAAATAGGCAGAAATAATTTCCTGTTCAAAAATACAGAAAGAAAAAATAAATTAAACTGCTCAAAATGATAAAATGAACACCAATGATTATAAATAGATTCATCCTACTAACAAAAACAATTCTCATTAGCACAATTAAAATATTTGCATAGGTGGCAGAGCCAAGGATTCTGGGTTGCATAATTTCAAAATGTTTTCTTCCCCTCCACCACCGATTCCAACAAGACAAAGAAAACTTGCACCGTTTCAAAAACTATAAAAATTGAGAGTGCAGAACATTGATAGTCTGGTGGAAAACTTTTTACAACAAATACACAGACATACACAGACACAGACACACACACACACCAAAGAGAGTATTTGCAATTGTGCTCGCAAAAAAAGATAACAGTAGCACGTGAGGTATTACCTAAAGTACTCCTTTAAAGTTGAAAACTGAAATACCACTTTCTCAATGCCCACCATCTATAACTAAAACTGAATCTAGACCAAAAAACAACAACCCAGTATGTCTTTTCTCTTTTAGTTCCAGTCTTTTTAGACAGATAATCTTGTTCCTAACCAATAGCTATTGGTTAATAAACATTCTGCAATTACCTGATGTTGTCCCTGTCCAAAGAAGCTACTTGAATAAGCCAAACCATCTCATATTTGACTGGCATTTCCCTTCCAGCCATGTACAATTCCTTTTGATCAGGTTTAACAAAAGTGAGCATTCATGCAAACATTGCATGGCAACTTTGTATTCTTAGTGAAGACCTCCTTTTAGTAAACTGGATTCTTCTTCAACTGTGCATTTTTTATTTTTCTATATGCCTATGGGGGGAAAAAAATCCACTGCTGTGCTTCTAGCCTTCAAAGGAAGATATTTTTCTACTAAAATGCAAATACAAGATTATTAATCTTAAGGTTTTTTTTTTTACAAGTCTTGCATATCTTCTTCCATCTGTACTGTCTGGAGTTTAGCCAGCTGTTTCTTGTCTGTCCCCAGTTCTTCACAGATTGCATCAACTATATTGCTAGTAACATATTTGGTTTTGGAATCCAGCATCATTGAACTGCTTCCTGATCTGCTTTCTGAATCAGATAAAAAGTTTTCCTTTAGAGTGGGAATGGATTGCAGGATCAGCCGCTGTTCTCGAGTGAAATGGGGATGACCTTGCAAAGAGGGGTGGGATCCAATGTCATTGGTTGCCACCCCACCGATTCCTGTTAGCGCCGGCTGCATTGGAGAAATGGACACCAGGTCATGGCTGCTGATGAGAGAGCAGTTCTGAAGTGTTGCATAGTTTGCATTACTAATGGAAACAACTGTCGGCCCACTTGTTGTGGGGGGTTGCATTGGTGGGCTCTCAGAAATGGCTGAGTTGAGTTCTTCTGCATTTAAAAGAGAAGGTGGTCCAAGGGAAAAGTTATGCGATATAGTTACATTAACTAAGGAGGAGGCTCCTCCTGGCTGGAGAACCCCATTGGGTAAGTTGTCTGAAGGTAGATTAGCATGAAGTTGGGCATTTTGACCAAGGGGCATGACTTGAGAAAACACCAGACTTGTTTCCAGTCCTTCCTGTTTCACCGGCTCAACTGCCTGGCTGGTGTTTGGGATGGTGTAGACCACAGTGCTGGGAGCAAGGGAGCTGAAAAACACTTTCCCTTGTTGTGCTGTTGTAGAGTCAGTAGTAAATGTGCCATTGCTTGATGTGCCTTGGTTAATGGAAAGACTACCTGTAGTGGAAGAGGAACAAACAAATAAAAACAAGAGCAAGTTTTAAAGGCACAGTATAAAATTAAATTTTCATCTTCCCCTGTGGTTTTTAAAATAAAACTTCCATTCTATAATTTCTACTTAAAAAGGGATAAATTTTTGCTATTTGTATAACATTCTAAGACTCAAGTGGTTTTCATTTTGAGGTGTGACCCTTCCACTGGCTAATTTAATATTCATGGTTGATCATATTTTATGGACATTGTTGCTACTGATGTTTCATTTATAGTATGCCACCATGACTCCATATGGATTTGTTGGCATATACATTTAATAAACAAGCATGTGTTATCCTTGAAACTACATAAAATATAAAGATCAACAGATAGCTTTCTACTGTATGAAAGGCATTGTTCTCCATTTACGGTGCCAAAATCAGTGAATGATGAAATTGTGATTACCCTTTGATGTCTCTTTTAAATTATAAAAAGTATCTAGTATTTATACACACAAGCATACACACAGTATCATTGGGATTGTGTGAGCTGCAGTCAAATTAGTCTTGACAAGACACCAGAATGTAAATTCTATTCTAATAAAGGAATACTAAAAAAAAACTAAGATCTTAATCAAATAAGGAAACTGATTATTCTCCCACAAAAATGAACTATGAACAATGGATATATGGAACTGTTGGTTTTTTGTAATATTCAATTATATTCAATATTGTATTGATTTATAAAATGTGATGTGAAAGACAATATAATCCCCTGAAAATTAATTTAATTATAGCAACTCTGATATCAAGGAATAGAGTTGTTCCATATCATAAAAATATGGGAAAAGTTGTAAATTAAAATAAGTTGATTTGTTTTCCAAATCTAGAGGAGTGATAGAAAAGTTGCCTTTCCTACATTCCTTTCTCCTGCTGGCTTACATTTCTCTACCTGGAGTAGACAGGGATTAATGGAGCTCAACATGTCTATAGCAAGTAACAAGTTCTCCATTATTAAAACAGAAGCAAAGATCATTGCTTGCTAGGAATTCTGGTAGTTGAAGCTCATACATCCTAAGGTTAAGAATTTAGGTATAATATAATCTACTCCAAGTAGCAAAAACTCTTCAGACTTTCAAGCAAAGAAGCTCTTTCCCATGATTTCCTCATGATTCTTCTAACTGAAGAGGCCAGAGGACCTTTTGCATACAAAACATGTGTCCTACTGCTTAACTATCAGTATTTCTAGAAGCTGACTTTTGGATTTCCTATATATAATCCAGGTCAATGTAGTGATTAAGGTGCTGGCTTCGAAACCAGAAGTCTCTGAGTTCTAAGCATCCCTTAGGCAAGTATACACACACACAATGAGATAAATAATAGTAGTAATAGTATTTGGAACTTACAACCTGCAACAAGACATTTAATATTACTAAACAACACCTGCCTATCCCAGGTCTTTGGGAAGGACAAGAATGCCAAATCTAGTCTTAAATATCCAGCTAACTCTGCAACCAACCATGTAGCTCCTGATCAATGAACATATAGTCCATCAATCTAGTTGTGATTCTAATGTTCAAAATATAAATTGATCGCAAAAAAGTCAACCATGCTTTTCTTGCAGGCTTTTGTCTATTTGTGCAAAGCCCATGGATCACTATGGCAGCCATTAAGGATTAATTGTTGAATTATTACTCCCAGCAATTATGAGAGTTGGTTGGAACTGTAATTTAATTCTAACTAATTCCCGTAATTGCTGGGGCAATAATTCACTGTCTCTGGAAGGCCACAAGGTGCAAATCCTGCCTCGAGCAGGGGGTTAGACCAGAAGACCTCCAAGTTCCCTTCCAAATCTATAATTCTATGTTCTGTAAACGCACAGATTATGAGTTAAGCTGTTTTTTCTGAATACCTTTAAGATATTTTTTTACAAATTACAATGATGAAGTGGGAACTATTTAGTCATGTTTTCAAGGTCTAGCAGTATATGGAAAAATATATTTGTTAGGAATGTAAATCTAACAATATTTGGGTAGGCAATATATAAACCAGGATTGTCACTTTAAGATTTATTACTTTATTTTTAAATGTACTATTGCTTTAAGTGAAAATGTGATTGGCTGCTCATTACTCAAGTGGCAATAAGAAGAAGCCAGAATCACTTGGGAGTGTGGGTTTCTGGTTGTGGGTTTCTGGAAGTGGGTTACTGGAAGAGTTACTAGAATGTGGATTGCTGAATACAGGGTGTTCGTCACTGAAGAACCTTTGTGTTAACCAGCTTGTATACTGTGAGTTTACTGAACTGAACTGTTTGAAGACTGACTGACTTGACTGTGTATGACTTCGGACTGACTGATGACATTGCTAAATATCTATTTCCATTAAAGTAAAAACCTATTTTACTACTCAGTGTAACTGTATAGTGTTTTGTGTATTATACCACACCACTCTCAAAACGTTCCGCTGTGTACTTGTTCTCCACACGGAGGACCATCCTTAACAATGTTTTCATCCAGTTATTGCTCTGACCTTGGCCAAAAGTATCAGAGCTTAAAATCACATCTGATGCGGGGAATAAAGTCATGGATTTTCATCTTAAACACTGCTCTCATAATATATTAAAAACATAGGTACGACAGGCACTTCACTAACATGGGATAGGACAGTAAACACTGCCAATATTGGATACTTGGTGCAGAGCTCAAGAAGAGCCAGGCGTGATATATAAAGGGAGAAGATAAATATGAACATATGCAAATCTCAATGAAGTTTCAGAAAACAGAGAGGTTGGTGAGATTTACAAGAGGTGGTACTGGAATTAATAGTACATAGTTTACCTTTCTCCATGATTATCAAATACAGGAATATGTAAAACAGTGAATAAATGCAAATATTCACTGCATATGCACAAGTGTGATTCAGCTGTTCATAGGGAATGATAGAGCTTAAAAGTCATCTCCAGGGATAAAACCTTTGTGTGTGTGTGTGTGTATGTGAACATCTTACATGTACATGTGCACGGCAGTTCACTTAGCCATGATTTGAAACAGAAAGAGTG